>CAUHTR010000351.1:0-144617 GCA_959609185.1 Schmidtea polychroa | reverse complement strand
TTCATTTTTTATTACTTTAATTTATTGATAATAGTTCTATTCAGATTGAATACATAGGTCGAAGATTGTTCGGAGCTGAATTTCTTGGAGTTTTTCCATTAGATAAAATACCATATATTGATGTAAACAAGGCTATAATTGTAAATACTCAATCTTGTAATCTCAAGGGAGAGCATTGGCTCGCAGTTTATGTGAAACCGGAAAAAATATATGCATTTGATCCCATGGGGTTTATTATCCTCCTCTATTAATATCAAAACTTCAATCATTGTTAATGCCAATTGAATATAATAAAATTCGCTATCAAAGTCCATTGACAAAAACATGTGGGCAACATTGTTTAGCTTGGTTGAAGTCAATGAAAGATCTTTGAATATAAGAAAATTTAATCAAATAAATATTATCTTGTTAGTTTGTAATTTTTTATGTCATCCTACTAGTAAATATAATTTAATGGTATGTGATTACGTGTTTGGTTTCTTGAATTTTATTGGTTACTATTTTATTGAATCATTGTTGTGTAATATGTAGTATATAAATGAAAACAATTCATTTAAAAGTCACTTTTATCAATACCCAAACTTTTGTAAGTTTTATGTAATTAATTAATTAATAATTCTCTTATAATGTTTTCTAGGTAATGAATTGCAACAACAACAACAATTACAACAACTCAAATAACATGAACAACGTCAATAGCAAGATTTGCAACCACTCAAATAACATGAACAACAAAAACTTAAACACCAACAATGATAAAATGGTTCGAAATAATTCCATGAAAATTAATGCAAACATGATAAAATGTAAGTATTATATATATTTTTCAGTATTTGAAGAT
This sequence comes from Schmidtea polychroa, assembly GCA_959609185.1. Classification (NCBI taxonomy): domain Eukaryota; kingdom Metazoa; phylum Platyhelminthes; order Tricladida; family Dugesiidae; genus Schmidtea; species Schmidtea polychroa. Next base: position 143,776 of record CAUHTR010000351.1, on the reverse strand, counting down.
ATTTTCATTTTAATTAAATTAATATTAATTTAAATATTATATTTCATTTTAATTTATTTTACAAATTTGAATTTAATTTAATTTACTCAAAGTAAAAATTAAAACAATTTTGAATTTATTAGATAATAATAATTTATGATTTTATTTAAATTTAATTATTTTATTTAATCAATTTAAATTTATCAATAAAAAAAAATTTTAAATGCAATATTTTTAATTAAATTATAATGTATACCATAACATAAGAAACAAATAAAGACTTATAATATATTAGTATCAATTATTTTCCATATAGGGTTGATTGTTTCTTTTCCTTCTTTAAAACCCTGAATTTGAATTTTTATCATAAAATGTGAATTTTCATTTTCTTTTTTAATATTTTCTAAAGCATAATCTTTATCACAATTCATAAATGTAAAGTTTTCATTGAATTGAATATTTTTATTGATAGCCAACAATAATTCTAAAATATTTTTTCTATCGATATCTCCAATTTTACCTACTTGTATATTATATAAACTCTGTTTCAAAGTTACAGGTTCCTAATAAAAAATTTAATTAATATTTGATTAAATGATATAAATATATTTACTTTAAATGAATAAGTTATTGGGTATTTTAAATATTCCATAGAATATTGTAGGAACTGAACAGGAGAATTCTAATAAGATTAACTGCCGATGTTGAATTTTCCTGTAGAATTAACTTTATTATATCTGAATTTACTTGTTTCTCCATCTTTTTCACTGAACTTTCTAGAATAATGATTAAGCAATACTAGATAATGATAATAAAATTACTTTTATATTGTTGCATCATTAAATATAATAATTTCATGCACTCAGTATATATATTAATTTTAAAAATCGAGTTGACCAATTAGATTCTTTTTAACAAATCATTTTAATTTTATTGGATGAAAGATTTTATGTGTGTGTATAGTATTTTTGATTTTTTAAATATTTATTTCTAATAATCAATTTGTGATGTTCATATATTCATTTTCATATATTCATTTTTATTTATAATGCAATCCTTTGATAATCTTATATCCAAAGTTTTGTAATTCTTCCTTTCATGACAAAGATTGTCATAAAACTATGGAAAAATACTATGGCCAACCCCATAACCGTGTTATTTATTTTATTTGCCCCATTTGTAATTCCACTGAAAAATTAAATTATTCTAACTTTTATGATCAACATAAAGATCATTTAAATCGATTTAATCTTTTAAAGAAAAAACAAATTTTTAAATTACCAATTAATTTTTCAATTAATAAAAGGAAATCTGATTTGCCTATAAGTAACCCTCGTCCATCTAAAATTAAAAATTTAAATAATAATGATCAAATTATTATTCTCTCGGATTCTGAAGACGATGATGTAGTTTTAAATAATATGGTAACTCTTCCTGATTTTGAAAATGATGTGGATATAGATTTTCTATCTGACTCTCAAAATGGAGTTGATATAATAACTCTTTCTGACTCTGATGCCGAAATAATTAATAATAGTACGATACAATATGGTGGATCATTAGAACCGGTTGTAAATTATGATTTACGTAAATCACATGCCATAGTTAAAATGATGGTTGAAAATTTAAATTCTTTAACCGTACCCACGCCCTTAATTAATAAATTTAATAATGTTACCAGAGAAATGGGTTCTGTAAAGATTCAATTTTGTATCGAAGTGGAATTTGAAAAAGATGGAGAATTTCAATCTTTCGTCATTTCAAATTCTGCAAGACCCATGAGTGATACCTTTTTAGATGAAGGTATTGCTATTCTTAATGAGAAAATTACTTTAACTAATGAAAAGGGAAGTAATTGGATTATTAATAAAATTAAAGAAATACATTTTGTTATTACAAAATTTGCTCAAATAAGTAGATTGAGTGGGAGGGGTTCTCTTCCAACTCCTAAATCATTATTAAATAAACATTGCGTAATAAATATTAACAATACGGATGATTTGTGTTTCATCTATAGCATTTTGGCTATTTTGAAATACGATGACGTTGATGGCAATCATAGAAATCGAATTAGTAATTATAATTTGTCTGATCTAGTCTTTGATCCTTCTGACTTACCGATGCGTCTCTGTAATATACCTAAATTTGAAGATAAAAATCCAGGGCTTTCGATTAATGTTCTTGCATACGATAAGGATGCTTTAGTGGATATTTTAAATAATTCTGAAGTATTAAAACATCCTTATGTTGACATCATACATAGATCGAAAGTTGTAGGCGGAAGACCGATTAATTTAATTTTGTTGGAAAGCAGTGATTCTTTTCATTATATAGGAGTCACTAATCTTGATAGACTTTTAAATTGTCGTAATTCTACTGTTACTAGTACTCGAATTCAAAGTCTGTGGTGTAATCGCTGTTTAAATGGCTTCCGTACACTTGATTCTTTAGATAAACATAAAGGTTTATGTGAGAGAAATCAATTAGGAACAACTTTATATACTTTACCATTAAATAAGAATTTATATTTTAAAACAGTTACTCCCCCTTTTGTGGTTTACGCTGACTTTGAGGCTATCTTACCTACTGATAATAGATACTTTCAAAGGCACTTGCCGATTTCTGCAGGTCTTTTGCTAATAAATAATTTCACAGCGACTAAATTATATAAAAGTTTTTTAGGGTTAGATTGTATTGTTAGTTTCCTTAAAGAGATTGAAAAAATTGGTATGAAAACAGTTTTACCTTATTTTTATAAAAATTCGAAATAGAAAATTATTTTTACAGATGCTGACCTTATTTCTTTTTCTTCCGCAGTTATGTGTTATCTTTGCAAGAAAACTTTAGTAAACCCGACTAAAGACCATGATCACTTTACTGGTAAATATTCTCGTCAAATAAGATATGAATTTCCAATTATTTTCCATAACTTGCGAGGGTATGATCTTCATCATATCCTCAAATACGGATTGAGTATCTTTAAATCTTGGAATATTTCATGCATTCCAACGACAACTGAAAAGTTCTTAACATTATCTGCGAGAATAGGTGGTTTAAATATTAAATTTATCGATTCCTGCCAATTTATTAATAGCTCGTTAAATGACGCTGTTAAAACTCTTGCTAATTTACCGATAACACGATCAGAATTTAAGGGAACCATTGTTAATAATAAAGGAATTTTCCCATATAATTTTGCCACTAGTCTTGAAGTGCTTCGGTCAACTCCCCAATTACCGCCAAATTGGGATGGTGTTACTGAAGACGAATATTCTATGGCTGAAATTATATGGAGGGAAACCAACTGTAATAACCTTTGTGATTATATGATGGTCTATCTAAAACTAGATGTCTTTCTTTTAGCTTACTTTTTCCATCAGTTTCGAAATAAATCTTTAGCTCATAATCGTCCTTAACCTTTAAACTTCTTGGGCATTCCCGGTATGTCTTGGAATTCAGCTCTGATGTCTTTAGATTCAAGTTGATTCAAGACATGGAGATGTTTAATTTCTTTGAGGGTGGTATAAGAGGGGGGTTGACATTTGTAAACAAACATTATGTTAATACAAATGAAAATACTAAACTTCTATATATCGATATTAATAATTTGTACGGCTGGGCTCTTAGCCAAAAACTACCTAGAGGTGAATTTTCTTGGGTGACGGATGAGCCTGAATTAATTAATTTATTAAAAGACTGTGAATCTATTGATCTAGATTCACTTTCATATGGGTATACTATGAAAGTGGATCTAGATATTCCAATATCTATTCACGATAAACTTAATGATTTTCCGGTTGCAGCTGAAAAAATGTGTGCTCCAGGATCTAAAGTGGAGAAGTTGATGCTTACACATTTACCCAAGAAGAACTATGTTCTTCATTGGAAACTTCTACGACTTTATCTTTCTCTTGGAGTAAAAGTTACTCAAATTCACAGGGCTATCAAATTTCATCAGTCTACTATATTCAAAAATTACATTGATACAAACACCCAACTTCGAGCTGTGTCAACAAATACTCTTGATAAAAACTATTTTAAGCTTCTTAACAATAGTTTATATGGAAAAAATTTGAAGAAACGATTGAACTTGAGATTGTGTAACTCAGCTTCTAAACTGATTACTTATTCCTCTAAACCCACATTTAAAAAGACTTATAAAATAGATCATGACTTAATAGCCGTTCTATTAAATAAGGATTCAGTGTGTTTGGATAGACCTAGTTACATTGGTCAATCTGTACTGGATCTATCCAAATTACGTATGTATCAGTTGCAATATATTGATTTACAAAAATATCGAGATGATTTTAGCTGTGAAATCAATATTATTGCAGGTGACACTGATTCCTTCTTTTTAGAGGTTAAAGGATGCAAATTAGATGTGCTTTTACCAGCTATGGTAAGAGATAACATGCTGGATACATCGAATTATGATTCATCTCATGAATTATATTCAAGAGCTCTTGATTCCGTCATTGGTAAATTCAAAGATGAAAATATAGGGAGTAGATATAAGGAATGGGTGTTTTTAAGGCCTAAATGCTATAGCCTTTTGGGTGATAAAGAGAGCAACAAGGCTAAGGGAATAACATTGAAGGGTACCGACTTAAAACATCAATCGTACCTTGATTGTTATCATAATAATTCGATGATTTCAGTACCACAATCTCGAATAGTAAGTAAAAATCATCAGTTATTTACAATAAAAAATATAAAATTAGCCATAACTAATAATGATGATAAGAGGCATTGGGTAAATAAAAATGAAAGTGTAGCATATGGTCATTATAAAATAGTTAACACGGTTATGGGTCATAGTAACAATGCTGAAGTTAGTGATCCGGACGAAGAAAATGATCAATACGTTCAACCATATTTCCCAAATGATGATTATGGTCACCCACACTCTCCATATGAAAGGGAACAGTCAATATGTTCTTGAATAAATTTTGTATTGAAATAAAATTTATTTAACATAATTATTGTTTCAGTTCTTATTTGTATCATTTACATTTTACGTTGATATTTTATTGTGAAATAGTCAAAGTTTTTATTATTATTATTATTATTATTATTATTATTATTATTATTATTATTATTATTATTATTATTATTATTATTATTATTATTATTATTATTATTATTATTATTATTATTATTATTATTATTATTATTATTATTATTATTATTATTATTATTATCTGTGTGTGAATTATAACCGAGTGTTTATCACATTAATTCTAATCATTATAGTACTCGGGTTCAAAAATGTATGTATGACTTTTTCTTATATATGTTTATAATTCAATAAATATATATCTATAATAAAATTTTACAAAATTATGTAACACCATACCCCCCTAGGGTATCCATACAAATATTACGTAATACTGTATATTTGGCTTGGTTTATACTCCTCACTTCTCACTACTCTATCAAAATGTATTGAATTTTTTCCAGGGATATTTGGCTTGGTTTATACTCCTCACTACTCTAATGAAGTATAATTATTACATAAGAGGTCAAAGGTCAATTGTTAGGTAAGAGGTCAAAGGTCAATTGTTAGGTAAGAGGTCAAAGGTCAATTATTACGTAAAGGGGGTCAATTATGACGTAAAATTAAAAAAATCGATTATTATGTAATCAAAATATAGTTACGTCGTTTGAAATGTGATTATGTAATTTTACAAAATTATGTAACACCATACCACCCCAGGGTACCCATACAAATATTACGTAATTCTGTATATTTGGCTTGGTTTATACTCCTCACTTCTCACTACTATTATCTGACGAATCGAACTTTGAATTTGAAAGAAAATTGTATATTCAATTTGGTAAATTTTTGATTTTAAATAAACATTTTAGACAGTTTAATCTTTGTTATTTTCTTATATATAAGATTATTATAAGAACTTTTATTTCTTCCAATTTCACCACTGATTATTTTATCCATTGAATTAAAAAGAGAGTTTGAAGACTATAAATCAGTAATATTATTACTGATTTATAGTCTTCAAACTCTCTTTTTAATTATATATAAGAACCAGTAAGGTTGGGGCCTTCGATAAATGAGACCTCAACATATCTTTGTGAACAAATATTTTTATTGATGAAATTCAACAAATTTTCAACAAGAACAAAGTTAAGTGACGAACATTTACAAGCAACACTAAGACTGGTCACATCTCAAAAGATTGTTCCTAATATTGATGGTCTTGTGGTAGCTAAACGTTGCCAGCTAAGTAGCCAGAAATTAAAATACACTCATACCTCGCTATACGGCCGCTCTTTATACGGCTTTTCGCTATATCGGCCTACTTTAATTACGGCACTTTTTCGATTTACGGCCTAAAATGTTTCGTTATACGGCCAAAAATCCTATTGAATTTATAAGGAATTGTATATTTGCGGCGTTGATTCGTTATGCGGCGTTTCGCTTTGCGGCCAACTTTCCTGTAACGTATCTAGGCCGTAAAGCGAGGTATGAGTGTAATATATTTGACGCTTTGTTTGTCTTTATTTAAATAATTTTGTGTTACATTTTTATGTTCATAATAATGTTTTTTTCCTATTTCTAATAAATTGCAATTATAATACATTCTCGAGTATTTATTTTCAAAAAAAAATTATGTTGCGGTCCGCCGGCTCATGATACTAGTCTAATGCGGCCCACAGGCCAGTTTGAGTTTCAGACCCCTGCTTTAACTAATTTCTTGAGGGAGACATCGGCTTGTAGTTTGTGTTTGGCATGAGTGCTGATTTGGTTGTTGATTCAAAAAAAATAAATTGGAAATTTAAAGAAAAATTCCTCTGGATAAAATGTAAAAATGAGGTACCTCTCGATTTCAGTTCGAAAATAATAAATTGTGAATATAAATTCCCAGTGTCTGTACATTCTAAAAAATTCAATTACTCGAAGTAAAATAAAAAAAATATAGCAAAGGCACAAAATCCCCAAACAAATAACTATCTCGGGAACCAATCAAAAATAAATAAATATAATTTGCGAGGCACATAAATGCCAAGTAAAATGGGCACAAGGGTGCCGTCAAAAGAAAAGATAGACACAGAAGTGCCAGGAGAATAATTAAATCGTTATCTGGATAAAATTGTCCAGATAACATGCATTACAAATATGCAGCCAAATGAAAATTTGGCATAAATCAAGAAAAGTCAAAGGCATTTAATTAAATAAATTAAAGGGCGCTTAAATTAAAGTGCTGCAAATAAATCTGAAAAAATTTTAATTAATTAATTGATTATTATTATTATTATTAAAGTGATAATTTAAGCCTTTTGCTGCAAATAATGTATTTAATCAAAACTTTTCGACTTTAAGACAGTCCTTGTCAATCTCCTGGAATTCAGCAATCTTCTTCCCGAAAATACATTTCTATCTTTCTTTTATTTCATTTTTCTTAATTCTCATTGATTATAAATATAATATATACTTTCTTTTTATGAATTTTTTTATTCAAAATTTTTAAAATTTTATTGAAAATTAAAATTAAAAATAAAATAAAATAAATACCATTTAAAATTCAAAATGACAAACTAAAATTTTTAAAATTTTTATAAAGCTTCTATAATTAGCTTTGAGAAGCCTAATAAAATATTTCAAAATATTTTAAAATAAAGCCTCCAATAACTATTTATATACGCTATTTAAATATTTCAATAAATGTGTCAAATTTGATTTTTAAATCCTATCTTTTGAAAGTATATTTCCTAAAATTTTCTATATTATTTTAATTATTACATTTTAATTTATTATATTTTTTATATATTGTCAGTTATTCTCAAGGTCAATGACAACAGATCAAATTCATGATTTTATTATTATTATTATTATTATTATTATTATTATTTAAAACAATAAAATGATAATTTAAGCCTTTTGCAGTAAATAATGTATTTAATGAAAGAATTTTCGACTATAAGATAGTCCTTATCAATCTCCTGGAATTTAGCAATGTTCTTCCCCAAAATACCTTTCAATCTTTCTTTTATTTCCTTTCTCTTAATTCTCATTGGTTGTAAATATAATGAATGGTTTTACTAAAAACTTTTAAAATTTTTACATTTAAAATTTCAAAATGACACAAACTAAAAATTTTTAAATTTTTTACAGCTTCTATAATTAGCTTCTAGAAGCCTAATGAAATATTTGAAAATATTCTAAATAAAGCCTCCAATAACCACTTATATATGCTATTTAAATATTTCAATAAATGTGTCAATTTTGATTTTCAAACCCTATTTTTTAAATTTTTTTTCTATATTATTCTAATTATTACTTTTTAATTTATTCTATTTTTTTTAATTTCTTTATATATTGTCAGTTATTCTCAAGGTCAATGACAACAGATCAAATTCATGATTTCATTGTTTTCTTCTTTAGTGTTGATCTTTGGCTGTCTGTTTATGATGAGAATTGCTTCTTTGAATCTGACATTTTTCTTTCCTCTGTTGACTGACACTGCCGGAGATGTCTGCCCAACGAGGATGTTCCATCAGGATCTAGATGTTCTTTAACTCTTTGGTGCAAGGTCCTGAGGGTACTTCCAATGTAGATTTCATTGCATACATTGCACGTGATGCAATAGCCGATGTTTTTTCTAAAGCACATCTTTCGGTGTCTGACAGTTTTTCATTGTGCAATTGTTTTCTCTATTTATGTTGCCTGTCAGAGCCCTTCTCAATGTCCAAGATTTATGTGCTATCCGATATATCCGAGAATTTTGCATTATAGAGAAGAATCGTTACTGTGAAGCTGGTTACGAACACCTCGGCAACATCGAAACATACAAGAAAGTCAGCCGCATGTCACCAAACACCATCGAAACGAAGATCAACAAATTATGGAAAGCCATAGCTTTGGAAATGAGGCTCAACAACAGAATAACCAACAGCTTCGTCACAAAAAATTCTGATTTTCCTAACTTCTACCACCTAATTAAAACTCACAAAGAGGGTCCTGGTATCAAAATTAGACCTATAGTGTCCAACAAAAATGGACCAACAACTAAAACAAGTTGGCTCCTTGCAAAGATCTTGAAACCTTTATTGGACACGATACCACACCATCTTCAAAACAGCGACTGCCTCATGACAAGACTAAATAATAACATAACTTGTCATAGAGAATTCCAATACCCATTCAGTCTTGATGTCGTATCACTATACACATCTATCGAACCAAAAGAGGCTATTCAATGTTTAGAAAAGAAATTAAGAGAAAGCAACTTGTTAATAAAGGAAATGAATATCGAGAATATCACCAAACTACTTACTGTTATCCTCGAGAACATCTATTTTACCTTTGAACAAAATATCTATAAACAAGTTAAAGGTCTGCCTATGGGTTCTAGCATATCAGGACTGCTAGCAATCATTTTTATGGATAACCTCGAACGACAGACACTGAGGACCATACAACCCATCGGTTTCTATGCAAGATATGTAGATGATATCTTCATAACGACCAAAAACAGAAAAGAAGCGGAGGAAATATTTCATACATTCAATGCGGCTCATCAAGATATTAAGTTCAAAATCGAATATCCGGAAGAAGATGGATCTCTCAATTTATTGGATTTGAGAATCAAATTAGAAGGAAATATTCCAACATACGGGTTCTACAGAAAACCAGCTCGCAAAGAAATATTTATGCACCAAAGATCAGCGCTTCCATACTTACAGAAAGTACATGTCATAAGAAACGAGAAACGAAGAATAGCCAATCGATGCACGGAGAAAAACGAAAACTTTAAAGAACAATCAAATTTCAATAAAATCCTACAGCGAAATGGATACCAAGGTGAGGACATTGAAAGAATGAATTCTACCCCAAGAAGATCTAGGGAATTAACACAAAAGAATCAGAAATATTTCTACCTGAATATCCCATTCATCAGTGACATAATCGACTTCAAGATCCTGAAAGAACTTAAACGTACCGGTCTTCCAATTCGGATAGCACATAAATCTTGGACATTGAGAAGGGCTCTGACAGGCAACATAAATAGAGAAAACAATTGCACAATGAAAAACTGTCAGACACCGAAAGATATGTGCTTTAGAAAAAACATCGGCTATTGCATCACGTGCAATGTATGCAATGAAATCTACATTGGAAGTACCCTCAGGACCTTGCACCAAAGAGTTAAAGAACATCTAGATCCTGATGGAACATCCTTGTTGGGCAGACATCTCCGGCAGTGTCAGTCAACAGAGGAAAGAAAAATGTCAGATTCAAAGAAGCAATTCTCATCATAAACAGACAGCCAAAGATCAACACTAAAGAAGAAATCATTGAAATCATGAATTTGATCTGTTGTCATTGAACTTGAGAATAACTGACAATATATAAAGAAATTAAAAAAAATAGAATAAATTAAAAAGTAATAATTAGTAAGTAATAATTGTTAATTTATCTCGGTGTTATTAAAATTATCTTTCAACTTTACGCTTCTTACCATTTAGAATAAGATTTTTTATCAAATTTGTGTTAATTTGACTGATTCAATTTGATGGAGTTATTGTTAATTCGTTTTATTATATATACTCTGAGTTTATCCGACAAGATATTTTCTCCTTCTATGGGTACTGTTCACAATAAGTACTGGTCGTAAGGGTACTGGTCGTAAAGGTACTGGTGTGTTTTAATGATTTTATTTAGTCAAATATTTGGTTATTATTTGGCATTAAATTCATTGGTAAATTTTTAGAGTTAGCGGGATTTTACTAACATCATTACTAACATGTTTTGTGAATAATTGAAAGAATATTTAAAAAATTAAGGGTTTAGTGTTAATTCTAAGACAAATTTAATTAATTTCTTGATAATTTGCTATATTTTATTGACTTGTTTTTAAATTTAAATAAAAATTATTTTTAATGACAGTTAGGTTAATAATTAGAGTTTTTACAATAATCAAGTGATTATTATTTAATTTTTATGATGACTTTGTAATGATATTGAATTTGACAAAATAATTTTTTCATATATTTTCTAAAAATATTGATGAACTTTTAAATATTGAAAATCTAAAGTTGAAACCAGCTAATTTTATCATGATGATATATTTGAAATCTACTTGAAAATTATTGTAACTGAAATTCGTGATTTTGAAAGATATATCACGTTATAATTGCTATATAATTGGCTGAATCGATGAAGAATTATGATCAATATTTCATCTCTAGTTAGGTATTTGATGGTAAATGTGGTGAAATATTTGTAGAAAATATTGATTTTAGTGAATTTTGATCTTTTAGTGGGCTCTTACTACATGACTTTAGATACTAAATTATTTCAATGGAAGGATGTCTGTAACAATTAAATAAAATTCATATTTTGAAGAATTTTGTAGGAATTTTAAGAGAATTGATATATTAAAGGGCTGATATATTAAAGTCGGTTGGATTTAGTGAAGGTTCAGTTAAGATGGTAATATATGATTTTTAAGGGGGTATTTAAAGGGTAGAAATCTTTGGTGAGGGATCGGTTAAGGTGGAAATGTTTGAAATCTCTATTTAAATCGATAATATTCTTATTGGTAAAATTTTAAAGGGAAATAGTCAGCTATGAATTAATAATAGTTCCTGTGAAATTATATCGTTTTAGAGGTTTATTAGGTCGTGATGAATGTTATTGCACAGTAATTTATGTTTCAGAACAAGTTTTAATTAATTATCCAATGTTTTATTAAGTCGTTTAGGGTTAATGATCAATTTACTTGGTTTTGACAATGAAATATTTGAAATCTTTAGAATTAATTGGGATTGGTATCAAAGGTTATTTCTTTAAATTATTTTATTTAAGAAGTTATTTTATTCATGGTGTGGATATCAGTGAAGGAAATTTATGATTTTAATTAGATTTCTAGAAATTAAATCGGTTGAATATTAAGGATAAAAAATCTATTGAAGGAATATTGTTATCGGATGGATAAATCTTCAATGATATTTTGCTAAATTACCTTTGCTAAATATTATTTTAAATGACTAAAAATGAGAAAATTAAGCAATATTCATAAATTGATCGCACAAAATATCCATGTTTTGGTAAAAATTACTCAAACATCTTAACCTATACGACCATGTATTTCTCACAAAGATATATTACACCCAATGATCATCTCATTAAATTAGAAAACAATTGTAACCCTATATTTCTAACTAATAACCACTTTAAATGGTTAAATGATAACCAAATGATCATGTTTCTATTATGACTCCTTTTTGCCTCGAACAAAGATAGAAATTTACTCCAAATGATAAAGAATTTCTACCAATATTATCAATAAATATATTAATAACCATTCATTTCTCACGAATTTATAAATTATTGTAATGAACACTAGATGAATAAATTACCTATGAAATGCTAAATATGCATATATTACCTTTTGCTAAATAATAAATGACTAAACATGACAAAGTTAACCAATAAATTAGTCGCTCGAAATAAGAATTCGGTAAGTTACATTCAAATTATTCACGAATTTCTGATATCTATGATCATCCATTTCTCATTAAATTACCTAAGAATTTGTAACTAATATACATAGGCCTTAATTAATATACCCTTGCGACATGTTGAATGTGATCAGTACCCTTACGACAAATACGCATAGGGGGACAGAATATTTTGTCGGATAAATTCAGACTGTATATAGAAACTTAGAATATGGTTTTTATTGATTAATTTGTTGTATATTGCATTGATACATCAAAATGTCAGATAATATTTATAAATTAACTAAAAAATACTATATTACCTAAGAATTCAGTTATGTTTCTAGTTAAATAATTGAAATAATTGGTATATGTATCAACTATATCAAAATATTTGTTATGAATCCTAGAATATTTTAATTAAATGGTACAGCCAAAAACCAGGGATTTCTAACTAAATTGGTAAATTTATCTGGAAATATTTTACTTAAGAAATCGCTATATTTAAAATAACTTTTCACTAAATTGCCTAAAAATTTGCTATATGGTATTGTTAAATAAAATAATAAAATTAAAAATAATAATATTATGTCAGGACATGAAAAAATAATATAATTGTATGACTAATAAATTTGCAATACAAGTGCATAATTAACAAAGACTTTGCAATAAATGGGCATGATTAACAAAGACACTAGAAATATTATCTTTGCATTTTGTCGAAGATGATTATGGCAGTAATATCAGAGGAGAATCAATGGACAGAAAGCATCATTATGATTTATAATAATTGTAAATATAATTGTAAATATAATTGTATATAATATATAATTGTATGTAAATTTCCATATATATAAATAACACTATTTAAAAAATTAATACAAATATTAAAACAAAATGAATTAATAATGAATGTTTTAATTAAAAGGTATTAAAATAAAACAATAAATTTATAAAAACAAATTAAAACATTTATTTACGAAACAATAATAACCCAATACTACTGCAACATATAATGACAACTTTAAAATATTGGTTAGGGTTTCTTCTGCTTTTCCAGCATCTTCATGGTTTTTGCAAAGATCTTTGTTTCCATTTTGATGAACTCATGGGTATATTTCATTCTGAATAATCTAAAATAATATTATAAATACCAAACCATTCCATCATATCATCAACATTTGGTACTTGCGCATAATATATTTAATTACAAAAATGATTTCATATTATTCAATGTTTGAAAATTTTCTACATTATAGTACCGTCATTATGTATGGTAATAATTCATTTGACTTTGATATTGTATTGATTTGTATTGAGAACTTACATGTATATATCATGATATTCATTAATCAGTGTTGAACAGGCTTGACAATTGTGAACATTCTTATCGTGACACTTAGAACAAACAATTACGTGACCACACGGTAAATACAAAAACCGAAACTTGATTTTCTTTACAAATTGAACAAGTTAAATACCTTTTCTTAACATCGTTCAGTTTTTCCGTTAGCTTATTTTCAATCAAATCGGCTTTTGCTATCCATTCATAAATCAATCTACTATATCCCGGTTTCAACTTTAAATACATGCAACTCCAAAAGTATTCATTCAGTGAATCGTTGTTTACCACTGTTTTTTTCTAAATACATTAAATAACTTTAAAATGCATTTATCATAATTAAATAAATCAATCAAATATTGTATATAATGTTTAAAATTTTTAAAATATTTATGATTTCCTTATCAGTGTAAGTTAAATTATTTATAAAATCTTCAACTGTGCTGTTAAAAAATTTCAATGAACGCTTATCTTCGGAATAGGTTGGACTTAATTTTTCCATATTTCTAGTAGGACTTCTTTGCTATAAATGACATATGTAAAAAAATATTGACAAAATAATAAAGTTACTAAATGTGTTTTGTGATTTACACAATCATATTCATACTTGTAGAAATCAGTAATAAATAAATTTCTTAATGACTAAATTAGTTTTGTTTTTACATTTATGAAAATTGAGATAGCCAATCAAATTAGCGTTTTCAAAATGTAGAAATTGTAACCATGGTTGAACCTTCAAATGTCTAAGTAACATCATATTGTATAACAATAAGCATGACTAGTACCCTTGCAACCTGTTGAGTGTGAGCAGTACCCATAAGGGGACAAAATATTTTGTCGGATAGACTAGGAGTATATATAATAATAATAATAATATATTTTGAAAATAAATAATAAGAAATTTGAAAATAATTTTGAAAATGATAATAATAATATTTTATAAATAAAATAAGAATTTTGAAGAAAATAATCATGAAAATATTGAAAATCGTGAAAATTATGAAAATGTTGAAAAAGATGAAAATGATGAAAACGTTAAAAATTATGAATTATGAATTATGAAGTAAATAATAATAAAACATCAAAAATAAAATAATAAAAATTTCGCAAAAAATAATAATAATAGTAATAATTATAATAACAATAATATTGATAAAAACTTTGAAAATAATACTTTGAAAAATATTCGATGAAAAGTTCCTAAAATAATCATGAAAATGTTGAAAATGTTGAAAATCATGTAATTGACGTAGAAATAAAGTTTTATGAATATTTAAGTAAATAATAATAATGAAACTTCTAATTTAAAATAATAATTAGAACTTTGAAATAATAATAATAATAATAATAATAATAATAATAATAATAATAATAATAATAATAATAATAATAATAATAATAATAATAATAATAATAATAATAATAATAACAAATAGGAGTTTTACAACATTTATTTCAAAAATACACTGAATGAGATTCATCGATTATGACACCACAACTCTGACATCTACTACAGTTTTTCAAACATAAAGAGTAAATAATGATATGACCTTGAAAATAATAATATTTTGAAAAATAATAATATGACCTTGAAAATAATAATATTTTGAAAAATAATAATATGACCTTGAAAATAAAACTATTTTGAAAAATAATAATATGATATTGAAAATAATAAAATAATAATATTTTGAAAAATAAAAATTTATGATCTTGAAAATAATAATATTTTGAAAAATAATAATATGACCTTGAAAATAATAACAGTTTGAAAATAATGATATGACCTTGAAAATAATAGTATTTTGAAAAATAATAATATGATATTGAAAATAATAATATGACCTTGAAAATAATAATATTTTGAAAAATAATAATATGAGCTTGAAAATAATAAAATAATAATAATAAAGTTATAATAATGTTATAATTATAATAATAATATTAATACCCTTGGGACATGTTGAATGTGACCAGTACCCTTACGACAAATACACATAGGGGGACAGAATATTTTGTCGGATAAACTCGGACTATATAATAATAATCTTGATTAAAACTTTGAAAATAATAATTTTGAAAATAACATCTTCGCGCGGGCGTTAATATCTTTCCCAATAATAATGAAAAATTAAATTATAACGTAATCAATAATTAAAACAAAAATAAAAATATTTAATCAAAGATTTAAACAAAATTAAATTAATACATAATCGATAATTAAAGCAAAACATATTACTATTACACAATCAAAGATTTAAACAAAATTAAATTATTACGTATTCAATAATTAAAACAAAAAAATAAATATTATTATATAATCAACGATTTAAACAAAATTAAATTATTACGTATTCGATAATTAAAACAAAAAATAAAAATATTATTATATAATTAACAATTTAAACAAAATTAAATTAATACGTATTCGATAATTAAAACAAAAAATAAAAATATTATTATATAATCAACGATTTAAACAAAATTAAATTATTTCGCATTCGATAATTAAAACAAAAAAAATAAAAATATTATTATATAATCAACGATTTAAACAAAATTAAATTATTACGTATTCGATAATTAAAACAAAAATATTATTATATAACCGCTGGAACAAAAATAGATGTCTTTGTTACTAAAAATAGAACGACCTTAGCGAGTCATCGGATCAATGATCAGATCAAAAATGTTACTAAAAATATATTTAAAATGTTACTAAAAATAGATGTATTGGTTACTAAAAATAGAACGACCTTGGTGACTCAGCGACTGACTCATTGTCTTTGTTTAAATTACCTTGATAATTAAAACTTGATGATAATAATAATAATAATAATAATAATAATAATAATAATAATAATAATAATAATAATAATAATAATAATAATAATAATAATAATAATAATAATAATAATAATAATAATAATAATAATAATAATAATAATAATAATAATAATAATAATAATAATAATAATAATAATAATAATAATAATAATAATAATAATAATAATAATAATAATAATAATAATAATAATAATAATAATAATAATAATAATAATAATAATAATAAATAATAATAATACATTTGATAGTAATAAATAATAAATCCCATGGGCGAGTCATTGTCTTTGTTCTGAAAATGATGAGTCATCGATGAGTACTTTTGTATTATTATTATTATTTAAAACAATAAAGTGATAATTTAAGCCTTTTGCTGCGAATAATGTATTTAATGAAAACATTTTCGACTTGTCAATCTCCTGGAATTTAGCAGTCTTCTTCCCAAACATGCATTTCTATCTGTCTTTTATTTCTTTTTTCTTACTTCTCATTGGTTATAAATATAATATAATATAATGATTTACTTTCTCTTTCTGAATTTTTAAAAATTTTATTTAAAATTAAAATAAATATCATTTAAAATTCAAAATGACACTAACTAAAAGTTTTAAATTTTTAAAGCCTCTATAATTAGCCCCCAGTAGCCCACTTCAATAAAATATTTCAAAATATTTTAAAATATTCAAATATTATTTTAATAAATGTGTCAATTTTGATTTTTATATCTTATCTT
Organism: Schmidtea polychroa; assembly: GCA_959609185.1. Classification (NCBI taxonomy): domain Eukaryota; kingdom Metazoa; phylum Platyhelminthes; order Tricladida; family Dugesiidae; genus Schmidtea; species Schmidtea polychroa. The sequence goes on along the minus strand of CAUHTR010000351.1, from coordinate 126,410 downwards.
TTGAAAGCATATTTCCTAAAATTTCTATATTATTTTAATTATTACTTTTTTTAATTTATTATACTTTTTATATATTATCAGTAATCCTCAAGGTCAATGACAACAGATCAAATTTATGATTTCATTGATTTATTCTTTAGTGTTGATTTTTGGCGGTCTATTTATAATGAGAATTGCTTCTTTGAATCTGACATTTTTTTGGATGTTTCCATTGGCTATGATTTTGATTGAAATATTTTTTATTTCCTTTGTTAGTTGACATTGTTGGAGATGTATGTTTATCGAGGATTTCCCACCAGGATCTAGATGTTCTTTAAATCTTTGGTACAAGGTCTTGAGTGTACTTCCAATGTAGATTCCATTGCAATAGACGATGTTTTTTCTAAAGCACATATCTTTCGGTGTCTGGCAGTTTTCCATTGTGCAATTGTTTTCTCTATTTGTGTGGTTTGCCAGAGCTTTCCAATGTCCAAGATTTATGTGGTATCCGAATTGGAAGACCAGTGCGTTTAAGTTTTTTCAGGATCTTAAAGTCGAGTATGTCACTGATGAATTGGATATAAAGATAGAAATATTTCTTCTTTTGTGTTAATTCCCAAGATCTTTTTAGGGTAGAGTTTATTCTTTCAATGTCCTCAACTTGGTATCCGTTTCTGGGTAGGATTTTATTGAAATATAATTGATATTTAATGTTCTCCTTTTCTTCAGTGGATCGATTGGCTATAAGTAGGGTATTGTGTGGACCCGGGAACAAAGACATATGACGTCATCGATGACGTCACAAAGACATATGACGTCATACCCCCGGGGGAGGGGGTATTATTTATTTTTTTTTTTAATTTTTTTTTTTTTAAATTTTTTTTTTTTTTTAATTTTTTTTTTAAATTTTTTTTTAAAACTTTTTTTTAAAAAATTTTTTTTAAAAAAAAAAAATATTACGTTGCGGTATTTTAAAAATTTATATTACGTTGCGGTATTTTAAAATTTATATTACGTTGCGGTATTTTAAAAACTTATTTTGACGGTTAAGTTGACAAAATTATTATTACACACAATATAGTCTATCAGACAAGATATTCTGTCCCCCCTATGGTCACACACATACACAATGTATAAAAATATTATTAATGTCCACACACGCAATAAGTTAGTGTTCTCATCGATAGCTATTGATATATTATTATTAATCTATATACTCCTAGTCTATCCGACAAAATATTCTGTCCCCCTATGGGTAATGCTCACAAGGGTACTGGTCACGCTCAACAACTCGCAAGGGTATTAATAAACAATGTAATAAAACACATATTATTATTATTATTATTATTATTATTATTATTATTATTATTATTATTATTATTATTATTATTATATAATTTCTATCACAAATCATGGTTAACAAAAAACATAGTCGAATATTATAAAATTTATAGTATTGTGTTAGCACACACTCGTTATAATAATTAGCAATATAGTTTTTATGGTGTATCAAATCAAAACCTTTCTTTTACATTTATAGTCTATCAACCAATCAAAATCATATGGTATTAGTATAAATAAAACATTATATTTTAAATTATTTTAGAAATGTCGCAACCAAATTTTATGGAAAATGTTCTAAACGGAATTGTCACCGCGAATATAGTCGACAGCCTCAATTTCCTGATCAATCGAACTGAACAAATCATTGAAGGTGAACATATCGATTATCAGCAGATGATGGAGATGGAATCCCTGGAAACCAAGAAGTATTACTTCAATAGAATATTTCAGTGTCTTTTCGATGAAGACATGAAATGGACAAGGATAATTGTAGGATTCACCTACATGAAGATAATCATTGCAAAAGGTCAACATGACTCAGAACATTATTATCAGTGGTCTTTAGAAGTAAGATTTCTTTTATAATCTACATATATATTTTAATAATATTCATTTCTAGATAATCAAGTCCAAGTTTACCCCATGGATAGAAGCCAATGGCGGATGGGGTGTATTAAATAAACTGGCCTGCAATTTTAAAGAAACTGATGAAATCAAAAGAAAAATGAAAAACTATATAAAACTTACAACTGGAGTTGTTATAATGTATATTTTCTGTAGATATATGAATAAAAATTAATGTTATTGTTTTTTAATAGTATATTTAAATGAAAATAATTCAATTTTAAAATTTATTAACACATTCGCAGTCGTCATCTCCACATTTCATTATATTTTCAACGACATAATCAATACAATCATTCGTAATATTATCTTTAGGTTCCTCTATAGGTTCATAGATTTCGTCATCAATTTCTTGAGTTTCTTCCTGATCGTCAAATCTGGAATCTTGACTCTCAACTACCCAGCCGATATTTAATGCATTTGTAACAGATAATATATCCTCAATTTTTACACCAGATATTTCTGCTAATTTTGCCAACAAAAAGTTGATTAATAATTCTAAATAATAAATAATTCGGTATTTAATTAATCATGTTAACCTTTTTCTGCAGTCATTTTCATCACTTTAAAACTATATTATAAGTTTGTTTATAGATTTTCTTTGTTAAATTTGCATGTCATTTGCATTAATGTTGCAATTAATAAAGAGAAAAAACAAATATGACTAATACATTTATAAAATATAACATTAAAATAGTTGTGAAAGTCTAGCAGACATAATTTTCCAAATTGGAGAATACACATCATTATTATCAACTTTATATCCTTGGATTGCAATTGTTATATACCAATTTTCGTTTTCTTTGAAACCGATTTCATCAAAGGAATCATAAAATCTTGCATATCTGTTGTTGAACCAGGCATGTTGATTACAAGATAGATTCGTATTCAACCGTTTGAAAACCTCATCAATAGATTTAATATCTATCATTGAAAGCGTGCCGGATAAGAATTGAAATTTAGTTGGAATTAGCTTGATCGGTGACGCCAATTTCATATTGATTTCTTCTTTTAAAAAATACATTTTATAGTTGTGGAACATTTGAACAGGTTGTACAAGTTCTGGAACAACTTTTGGCTTTTCAGTGCTTGAAATTTTCTTTGTCATCGTGAATTATGATTAAAATGAAATGGTACAGGGTTTTTATACCTATGACTATTGTTTATCATCCAATCAGATTGCTGCATGTCTTTGTTTTAAATTGCATGTCTTTGTTTAAATTGCATGTCTTTGTTTAAATTGCATGTCATTTGCATTAATGTTGCATTAATGTTTTTATTATAAATATTGTTTTTTATCATTATTTCTAATATTACTATTATTATTACTATTTCTATTACTATTTCTATTATTTCGATTTACAAAAAACAAAACAATTCAACATAAAAATTTATTTTGATACAATCTGACTCGAGTGGTGATTTCTCAGAGTCTTCACCAAACACCATTCAACATATTGTTGATAACGGAAATTGCAACAGCTACATCCGAAAATGCAAAGAGCCTCTGGTTTCATTTCTTTCATCCCCCTTCCTATCTTGATATCCCATAGAAAGGTGTTTAATAAACACTGTTTATTATATCGAATATCCAGATTCGTGTTTGGTTGTATACCAAATCCGGAATGATAGCTGGATCTCTATCTTGTAGAATTTCATTTAATTCTGGATAATAGAAGCATAATCTTTGCAGGATAATTGATTGATATTCATCTGTAAAATATATATATATATATATATATATATATATATATATATATATATATATATATATATATATATATATATATATTAATGTAATAATAATAAAAATTTGAAATTACCATAATTTGCATGCTCTTTCATTGAGGTGATTGCTGAACTTTGTATGTTGTACATTTTTGTTGAATAAATGACAACTAAACCGAAAACATTTTGTTATAAATAATCATCAGCCAATTAGATTTCGACCAATCAGAATCATGCATTTCAATTGCATTGAATTTGCAATGATAAATAATTCATTAATTGATAATAAAAAATCTAAAAATTCATTTCCTTCAATTATTGATTTAATTTCAGATATGATATTATCAACTATACATTTGTAATCAATATTTTTTATTCCAAGAATTACTATCTTACCGCTAGCGAATATATTTACACACATAGGGTTATATTTTATATATCTCAAAGCTGGAAATAATTCTGGTTCGTAAACACATGGTATTAATTTAGCCAATTCATTTAAATTACAAGAAAAACCTATATAGGAAGTTACGGTTATCGATTGTATTTCTAAATCATAAACATTATATTCACTAGCTTTGATCATTTCCTTACACCCCATAATTCTACATTTACCAGTTTTGAAATATATTATTGGATATTTTTTACTTCTATTGATAAGTTGTTGTGGTTTCCCCATTGGAAATACCATTTTTGATACATCAGCTTTTGCCCTGTAATTTATATTTGAAAGCATTTTAATGAAATAATTATAAAAACTCGGTTATATATATAGTTATTTTAAAAAGCAGTTCATTTAAATTATCAATATAAACAATAATTATATAGTTTAAATTTAAAAAATGGAATTACGAAATGATGCAGTATACCAAATCGTTGGTCCAAGTGGTAGCGGAAAAACATTATTTGTTTGTAAATTACTAAAATCAAATTTGTTCAAAACAAAATTCAACAATATTTATTGGCACAGGGGCGCCGATGAAGAACATGGATTGACACAATCAAGTTTCTGTCAATTGAAAAACATGAAAATAGTAAAGGATTTTGATAAAAACTGGTCAAGTCGTTTGAAGAAAGATGATGTCATCATTATCGATGATTTGTACCTAAAAGCCAATAAAGAAAAGGATTTTAATAATTTATTCACAAAAATCAGCAGACATGTTGGTGTAACAGTTATTTTCATAACACAAAATCTATTTCATCAAGGTGGTGCACATCGAACTCGTAATTTAAATGTACAATATCTAGTTATTTTCAAGAATCCTAGAGATGCAACTCTCATTGATTTTCTTGGACGACAAGCATACCCTAATAACCGTAATTTTCTTATCAATGCATTTCAAGATGCTACGAAAATACCTCATGGGTATATATTTCTCGATTTCACACAACAATGTCCTGATGATATATGGGTAAAAAGAGATATTTTCAATCCAAAAGGCGCCATGGTTTATAAACAAAGTTCAAAACAAAATTGAAAACACATAAATCATGTTTTCAAAAACAAGGATATCGAATAAAAAACAACCAAAAGTTCAACCAACAACTAGTTATACTCCATCTAAAGAACTTATTACAGAAAATTTTCCTGCAATGAATCTTATTTCGAAAAATCCTAAACCTAAACCTAAAAGTAAAACCACTAAGAAAGTAAAAGTTGTTAAAAATCATCGGAGTTTCCCGTTTTTCAATACATTGTTAAAAGCACCCAGTATGAAAAGAAACAGTATTTTGCAATCTTTTCCAAATTATGTTGTCGATGATTTACTCGATATTATACTTAAAGTAGTCAAAGGCAAGATTAAAATCAGTAAATCTAAAAAGCAATTATTGAGTAAACATAGGAAACCTTTGCTATCATTAGTAAATAATAAAAATCGTCAACAAATGAGAAAAATTATATATAAACAACAAGGGGGATTTATCGGTGCATTGATACCTTTAGCAATATCATTATTAGGTGGAATAATAGGAAGTCGATCATAAACAATGGGTGCTAATCCTTCATTACCAGACATTAAATTTAATATTAAATCTTCTTGTTGTAATGGAGAAGATTTGGACGAACCCCGAAGACGAAGCCGGTTTCGGTGGAGTGGCAAAATTAAACAAAAGAGTTCCGAATTCGAAAAAGGAAACCCAGAAGTGGTTATCAGACCAGCTTGCGTACAGTTTGAACAAACCAATGCAGAAACGATTCCCAACAAGAGTATATAAAACATATGGAATAAATGATTTATGGCAAATGGATTTGATGGAGATGATACCCTATTCGAAAATTAACAATGGGTATAAATATATTTTAACATGTATTGATGTATTCAGTCGGTTTGCCCGAGCAATACCCGTCAAGGCAAAATCTGCAGATGAAATGTCTAAAGCTGTTAATGATTTATTTAAAGATGGACATCCTAATAACTTGCAAACGGATTTAGGTATTATTATTATTATTAGTATTATTATTATTATTATTATTATTATTATTATTATAGGTAAAGAATTCTACAACAGTAAAGTCAAGCAAATCCTCAAAAAATTGAAAATAAACCATTACTCGGTACATTCTCAATACAAAGCTGATCATTTTGAAAGATTTAACAGAACATTGAGAGATAGATTAAAGAAATTATTCGTACATCAAGGTAATAAAAAATGGGTAAATGCTTTACCAAAAATAATAACCAGTTATAATCATTCGTCACATCGAGGACTTAATGGATTGAGACCGATTGATATCACTTCAAAAACATTTACTTCTAAAAAACCTGTAAAAATTACAAAACCGAAATATAAAGTAGGTGACCATGTTAGAATTAGTAAAATTAGTGCATCACCATTTATTAAAAATTTCGATACAAATTGGAGTGATGAAGTCTTTGTAATTTCAAAAATAAATACTAGTCAGAATCCTGTAATGTATGTCATCAGTGATTATGATAACAATATTGTACAAGGAAAATTTTATGAGCAAGAATTACAAGTTATTCCTCCTCCAAAAGTATTTAGAATTCAAAAGATATTGAAAACTAAAAAGGTCGGCAAGAATAAACAATACTATGTTAAATGGCATGGTTATCAAAACCCATCATGGATATCAGAAAAGGATCTAGTAAAGTGAATTTTTATACTATTTTACCAAGCAATAGTTGCCCGCTTATTCATCCAGACAATCAAGCCAGTAAATTCATGGTCAATCTCCAGAATCCGATTTCTTAAAATGGTGACTGGGAAGTTGCACTGCAAGATTTTACATTCGTGTACAATACATTCCCATTTTATAGTCAATGTAAGATTGATTTCAAAAGGAATGCTATGAAAACATGTAGCGGTATCTTTATTATCAGTAATTATGATAAAACATATCTTATTCCGAATCAAATATTAGATCCGCATTGCTATATGTTTTACAAGGATGGATTAAATATCAGTTGTGATTTTAAACCATTTACAATAACATTCGAATATATTGAAGATGCCAAACGATTGGGTTGTAATAAGTTGAAAAATGAAGTTATGGAAACAGAATATTTATTACGCTTTAATCTATTTGAAGCAAACAGTGTAATGAGAGAAGAAATCAAAATATCAGTGTCGTATAATGATGAAGTTGAAGAATCATTCACCTTTGCTGACGAATTATATATTGATAAACTTGATGTGTTACTTAAATATTTAAAGTACAATTGTTCACACATATTTAAAAGTTTGGACATTGTGAAAGATCTGTTATTTACATTCAGTTTGAATGATGACATTTGCGAAGTTACATTTGATAAAAATTTGACAAATACACTTGGATTAGAGAAGCAGCAATATCGAGGAAAAGCTGATGGTATACGTAAACCAAGAATACTTGAACATCATCAACAAATGTTCATATATACTAATATTATTGAGCCTATAATTGTTGGTGATTCCAGTGTTCCTCTATTGAAATCGGTGTGGATTGGAAAATATGAACATGATGAAGTTGTCAATATAAATATCGATAATCCCATGTATTTACCAATAGCAAGTTTATGTATAAACAATATAGAAATAAATATTCGTGATGATAGTGGAAAACTTATAAACTTTCCAAAAGACTCAAAAACTCATTTGACACTATATTTTCGTAAATTAGATGGCTAATTCCGATATTATTAGTATGTATAGTGATAGCCAATCTGGCGGTGAATTACCATATTTTATTGGTAAACAGTACGGATCAGGTTGGTTAAAAACAATAGGGAGATTTGCACTTCCTATTCTTAAACGTATTGGTAGTTTTGGTATGAAAACTGCAAAAGATGTTATTATGAATGAACAGAAAATATTACCATCCCTAAAAACAAATGCTTTAGCTGAGTTAGGGAAGGTTCTACCTGGAGTTGCTGGTATGTTTCAAAAAGATACGCCTCCAGCCCCAGCTCCAAAACGTAAAGGACATGGAATATCACGTATAAACAAACGAATGAAAGGACATGGAACTATTTTTGCAAAATGATTTGTGGTAAATCCGAATTATGTATATTTGATAGACCATCACCTCAAGCTGTAATAGAATTTGGGGCATTTGAGGAAGTTTTTCCTATGAATTCAATTACTGATAGTAGAAATGATATCGAGTTTTATATTAATGGTTCGCAAACTGAATATTTAGATTTGAACGATACTTTATTGACTGTCCAGATCAAGGTTGTAGATAAAGATAGAAAAGTTTTGGATGCCAATGCAGATGTAATACCGAACAATTTCATGTTTCATACTCTGTTTAAAGATGCAGTGTTGGGATTTAATAATATTAAGATTGAGGGCGGAAATAATACATTCATTCACAAGGCTTTGATAGAAACTATTTTAAATTACAATTCTGATACTAAAAATACCTGTCTTACACCTATGGGTTATGCAGCAACAGATGATGAAAGAAAAAAGTGGGTTAAAGGCTCAAAATCATTCACTATGTGCTCATCATTACAACTCGATTTTATGGATCAACCGAAATATTTACTACCGGGAGTTAATGTACACATTAGATTGAAAAGGTCCGATTCTGCATTATCTCTTACTAGTGCAACTGGTGCACCAATATGCCAATTAGTTGATGCAAAATTATTGGTGAGAAGAGTTCGAGTAGACCCGTCAGTATTAGCTGGTCATCAATTGGGTCTTAATTCAAAACATGCAATTTATCCTTTAAAAACAAAGGAAATTGTACAATTTGCTATTGCTAAAGGTGCTTCATCATTCTATAAAGAACAAATATTTGGTGACAGAAGAATGCCTAATTTTATTCTGGTAACATTTCAAAGTGAAACGCAATATAATGGATCTTATACTGCTTCCAGCTCAATTTTCAAAAATTTTGGTGTTACTTCATTGACTTTGTCGAAAAATACTGATTATAGAGAAACATATACTCAAGATTTCGAAAGCGATAATTACTGTGCGACATATATGCAGAGTATTGTTAGAAATCTGGGTTACTTAGATAAAAACTTGAATTGTGGAATTACTCTAGAAGAATTTAAAAGCAAATATCCATTTTTCACATTTGTTTTAGACCCTGATTTTGATTTAAATCAGAGTCAACTACCACAAAACGGGAATTTACGACTGGATATTAAGTTTGCAAAGGCCATTACAGAACCGGTACATGTTATAATATATGGAGTATTTGAAAATGAAGTTCAAATTACTGCAAATAGAACAGTGCTAGTATAAATGTATATAGAAACACAAAAAGTTGTCATGGAGTAAGTTTTTTGTTACTGTTTAATTTTATTAAAATAGTTCTGTTCAGGTCAATCGAATTGGAAAACAAATATTAGGAAATGAATTTGTAGGTGTTTTTCCTCTCGATAAAATTCCTTATTTGAGCAATAATCAAGCCATAATCGTCAATACTCATTCGTCTCATCTTGGTGGAGAACATTGGATAGCTATATATGTGAAACCTAGTAATATATTCGTATTCGATCCTATGGGTTTCTATTATCCTGCTTTGTTGATATCAAAACTTCAAACAATTGGGAAACCTATTGTATATAATAAAACTATGTTTCAAAATCCATTGACTCAAACATGTGGTCAACACTGTTTGGCATGGTTGTTGTATAAAAAATTTGATGGTTAATAAATGTATGATTTTTATTTGTTGACTATTTTAATTATTTGTTAAATATTATTATTATTATTTGTTAAATATTATTATTTTATGTTTAAAATATTATTTGTTAAATTTTATGTTTAAAATTATTATGTAATACTATTACATGTTCAGTGCATGCACAGTGCAAAGTAACAAAGCACTGAGTAATAAAGACATGTAAAGGTCATTATTTCGTCATGGTTTGTATAAACAAACATGTAGTGTCTTTTCCTATCCTATCTCTATTTTCATTGGTCGGTTAATAAAACCTGTAATATCTCTCTTATATAGTCTACACTTTCATTTTTTCATCACTTTTAAAAATCTATTAACAATATTTAACAACATGAACAACAATATTCAAAGAATTGACGGAAAGATCGTTGGAGGAATTAATGGTAAATTTATTATTTTATTATTTTATTATTTTTTAATATGATTATTAGGTACTAATCAACAAATGAATATCGATGGACAAGCTGTAGACATGAATAGAATAAATGGTAATAGTTTACTATTATAATCATTATTTTTATTACGCTTTTAGATGGAAATGTAATAAATACTTCTGCTGGTTCTGATGCTGGAAAATTTCTTTCGAAAGGACGAAAATGTAAGTATTTATTTATTGTTATAAGTTTTTAAGTTTTTAAAACAATATTAATAATAATAATAATAATAATAATAATAATAATAATAATAATAATAATAATAATAATAATAATAATAATAATTAAAAGAAGATTATAAAGAAACTTATGAAAAGAAGATTTATTCATGAAAAGAAGATATTTTAAAAGAAGATTTATTCATGAAAAGAAGATTTATTTATGATGATTTTAAAAGAAGATTTATTTATGATGATTTTGAAAGGAATATTTATGAAAAGAAGATTTATTCATGAAAAGAAGATTTATTTATTTATTTATGATGATTTTGAAAAGAAGATTTATTAAATATGATGATTTTGAACATTATAATTAATAACTTTTATGTATTATTTATGAAAATAAAATCTATTTTAGAAAATGAATTATTTATTTATGAAAATGAATTAAATTATTTATGAAAACGAATTAAATTATATATATATATTTTATAATATTTTTTATAATATTTTTTATAAGATACTATTTAAAAGACAATTTTGAATAATATCTTACGAAAAATATCTTAAACTTTAAAAATGATTATTAAAATTATCTTAATATTTTTTAAACATTTTATGATAAAAATATTTTCATAGGTTTGAAATACCAAAACTTTTGTAATAGCCAATATCATAATGACTGCGATGATATAATGGAAAGATATTATAGTCATAAATATAACGGTGTCACCTACATCCTATGCCCTAAATGTGAGGTTATTGAAGTTATAACGTATAAGGAATTTTATAATAAGCATAGACTCCATCTCCAACAATTTAAACCTTCTAAGAAGTCTCTTTTCTATAGCTTATATGAATCGTTTGTTAACAACAACAATAATAATAATAATATCAATAATAATAATAATAATAATATCAATAACAACAATAATAATATCAACAATAATAATATCAACAATAATGATAATAATATCACCAACAATAATACTAACAACACCAATAATAATGATATAAACGAAATAACTAAACTAAAAGATCAAGTAAATAAATTAAATGATCAAATAAATAATCTAATTAATATGAATAAAAGAAAAAATAATGAAAAAATAAATTCAATACCAAGTAAAAAATCTAAAGTTATTGATGTAATTACAATAAGTGATGATGAAATAATCAACATAAGTGATGATGAAATTGATAATAATAATAGTAGTAGTAATATTTATTATAATAATGGTAATAATAATAATAATATTAATCAAATAGGTTATGGTGTCGTAGATGTCACCAGTGATTTAAATAATAATCATATTATATTAAAAATGGACGTTTCGTCTTTAGATTTAAAAACGGTCTCTGTACCAGACATTTTAATAAATAAATTAAATTTATATGTAAATAAATTAAAATCATGTAAAATTCAATTTTGTCTAAAGGTGGAATTTATAAAAGATGATGAGTTACAATCTTTTGTAATCTCTAATTCCGCCCGAGTTTGGAGCGATACATTCATTGACGAAGGTATTGCTCGTTTAAATGAAAAAATAATTAAAATTAATGAGAAAGGTAGTAATTGGACTATCAATAAAATAGAATACATAAGCTTTGTTCTGACTAAATTTGCTGAAATAAGTCGGTTAAGTGGTAGAAGTTTTATTGAAACCCCAAAATCTTTAAGAAACTTAAGCTGTCTCGTTAATGTAGTTAATAATGACCACTTCTGCTTTTTGTATAGTTTCTTGTCAATTATTAAATATGACAGTATAAATAGGCAATATAGAAATCGCCCTAATTCCTACAATCTTTCTGAAATTAAATTTGATCCTAATGATATGCCGATGAAACTATCAAATATAACTAAATTTGAACAACAAAATCCAGGTTATAGTATTAATGTTCTTACTTATAACGAAAAGGCTTTGATTGACATTTCCGATGAAGATGCAGTTATGAAACATCCCTTTATTGATATAATATATAGGAGTAAGATAGTAGGAGCCATACCTATCAATTTATTATTAATTGAAAAGAATGATAATTATCATTATCTTGGAATCACAGACCTAAATAGATTCCTTAATTGTAGGAATAGTTCAATCACTCCTGTTAGGATTTGTAGTCAGTGGTGCCCTAGATGTTTAAACGGTTTTAGGAATGATGACGCTTTTAATAGACATAAGGGTCTTTGCGATAAAAATCAGCTTGGTACTACCTTGTACACATTGCCTAAAAATAAATATTTAGAATTTACTGATTGGAGTAAAACAGTTACTCCTCCCTTTGTTATTTACGCTGACTTTGAGGCTATCTTACCTAAAGACACTCGCTACTTTCAACGTCATCTGCCTATTTCTGCCGGTATGCTTTTTATTAATAATTTCACGGGCGTAAAAATTTATAAGTCGTTCACCGGTTTAGATTGTGTCGATCAATTTCTTACTGAAATTGAAATGATAGGGAAATATATTGTAACTCCTTATTATTATAAAAATTATCAAAAGAAAATGATAATTACAGATGAGCAACAATTAATGTTTGAAAACAGTACATCATGTTATTTATGCAATAAGCCTTTAGTTAGTCCAGTTAGGGACCATGATCATTTTACCGGTCTATATCTTGGTGCCGCTTGTACAACTTGTAATCTGTCGAGGCAAATTAGACATACCCTTCCTGTAGTATTTCATAATTTAAAGGGTTATGATCTGCATCATATCTTGAAATTTGGCCTTTCAAAATATCATTCATGGAATATTAGTTGTATTCCTTTAACCAGCGAGAAATTCCTTAGTCTTTTTGCTAGGATTGACTCATTAACTGTTAAATTTATAGACTCTTATCAATTTGTCAGCGAGTCTTTAAATAATGCCGTCAAAACTTTATCATCTTTACCCTTGACCGAATCAGAATTTCAGGGTACAATAATAACTGCAAAGGGAATTTTTCCTTATGATGCCGCAACTTCATTAGAGGTTTTGCATAACACTCATCAGTTACCTCCTATTTGGAAAGATGTGACTCCCGCTGAATATGAGACAGCTCAGCGAATTTGGGTTGAAACTTCATGTACTTCACTTTTCGATTACATGATGGTTTATTTAAAACTTGATGTTTTCCTTTTTAACCGATTTTTTTCAACAATTTAGAACTAAGTCCATTGCTCATAACCGACTAGAGCCATTAAATTTCTTAGGGATTCCAGGTATGTCTTGGAATTCAGCCTTATTAACTTTAAACTCTCCAATTGAGCTCCTCACCGATATGGAGATGTATAACTTTTTCGAGGGCGGTATCCGTGGCGGACTAACTTTTGTAAATAAACATTATGTAAAAACAGACCCGGATACCGCTTTGCTTTACATAGATATAAATAATTTATACGGTTGGGCTTTAAGTCAACCATTACCTTGCAGTGACTTTGAATGGGTTACTGATGATAATTTATTAAATAATATAATTGTTGAATGCACAACGGTAGATTTAGATCTGCTTGATTATGGTTATACCATAGAAGTGGATTTAGAAATACCGACGTCAATTCACGACAAACTGGACGATCTTCCCGTTGCCGCTGAAAAGATGTGTGTACCGGGTTCGAAAATAGAGAAGCTGTTGCTTACACACAGCCCCAAGAGGAACTACGTTCTTCATTGGAGGCTTCTACAAATATTTATTAAATTAGGTGTTAAAATATCAAAAACACATAGAGCAATTAAATTTAAACAAGATAAAATTTTCAAAAATTATATTAACACAAATACGGCGTTACGAGCAGCGTCGACAAATAAACTCGATAAAAATTTTTATAAATTATTAAACAACAGTCTTTACGGCAAGACTGTTGAAAATCTTAAAAAACGTATTAATTTACGTCTGTGTAATTCTTCACAGAGATTATTAACATTCTGTTCGAAACCGACTTTTCGTAAATCCACGAAAATCGATGATGACTTGATTTCGGTTTTATTGAGGAAGGACATAGTGTGTTTGAATAGACCTAGTTACATTGGTCAAACCGTACTTGATTTATCCAAACTCAGGATGTACCAGCTGCAGTATGAAGAGTTGCAAAAATATCGCGACGAATTCAACTGCGAAATTAATATCGTTGCTGGAGACACAGATTCCTTCTTCTTGGAAATTAAACATTGTAGTCTTGATATTCTTTTACCTGCGATGATTAGAGATCAATTATTAGATACTTCGAATTATGACCCAAATCATCCTTTATATAGTAGGAACCTTGATTCTGTCATTGGTAAATTCAAACACGAGAATAAAGGGTTATTATATAAAGATTGGGTGTTCTTGAGACCTAAATGTTACAGTTTGATGGGTGATGAGGAAAGTATGAAGGCCAAGGGGATAAGTATGAAAGATACTGGACTAACACATCAGTCGTATCTAGATTGTTATTTAAATGATAAAATATACACAGTCCCTCAGTTTAGAATAACGTCAAAAAATCACCAACTTTTTAGTATTAAAAATAATAAAAGAGCCTTGACGTGTAGAGATGATAAGCGAAATTGGGTGGATAAAAATCAAAGTTTGGCATATGGCCATTATAGGGGCGGTGATACCGATATATTTATAGATTCAACGGAAGCTATCTCAGCAGATGATACAAATGATTTCCATGATACAGATGATTTCCATGATCCAGCAGATGATAATTATTTTGGACATGATTATTTTCGATGATGTGTTTAAATTATTTAATAAATGTATTAGTCATATTGTCTTGAATATTTTTTAACAGTAACTTTGTGAACAATTTTTATACATTGTGTGTAATAATAATATGTTAAAGTTTTGTTAGTTACCTTTATGACCTTTACCCAGTGTGTTAATAAATTTTAGTGTATATTTAAAGTATTATTTCTTTGTTAATATCTTGAATATTTTTAGCAGTACATTTGTGACCTTTACCTTTGTGAGCAGTACCCATAATAATAATAATAATAATAATAATAATAATAATAATAATAATAATAATATGTGTTTTATTACATTGTTTATTAATACCCTTGCGAGTTGTTGAGCGTGACCAGTACCCTTGTGAGCATTACCCATAGGGGGACAGAATATTTTGTCGGATAGACTAGGAGTATATAGATTAATAATAATATATCAATAGCTATCGATGAGAACACTAACTTGTTGCGTGTGTGGACATTAATAATATTTTTATACATTGTGTATGTGTGTGACCATAGAGGGGACAGAATATCTTGTCTGATAGACTATATTGTGTGTAATAATAATTTTGTCAACTTAACCGTCAAAATAAGTTTTTAAAATACCGCAACGTAATATAAATTTTTAAAATACCGCAACGTAATATTATTACACACAATACCGCAACGTAATATAAATTTTAAAATACCGCAACGTAATATAAATTTTAAAATACCGCAACGTAATATAAATTTTAAAATACCGCAACGTAATATAAATTTTTAAAATACCGCAACGTAATATTATTACACACAATACCGCAACGTAATATAAATTTTAAAATACCGCAACGTAATATAAATTTTAAAATACCGCAACGTAATATAAATTTTAAAATACCGCAACGTAATATATTTTTTAAAAAATACCCCCCTCCCCGGGGGTATGACGTCATATGTCTTTGTGACGTCATCGATGACGTCATATGTCTTTGTTCCCGGGTCCACACAATACCCTAGTGCTATATTTTGTTTCTCGCTTTTTATGACAAGTACTTTCTGTAAGTATGGACGCGCTGATCTTTGGTGCATAAATATTTCTTTGCGAGCTGGTTCTTCTTGTTCTTACTTCACCTGTTTTTCTTTTGATCCGTACCATTTTTGCCCGCTGATCCTTTTTCCAAACACTATCTCTGCCAGGCTTTTTCCTGTCATTTTTTGTTTGGTTGCATTTAATGTAGATTCAACTTCTTGTAGTATCTCTGCCCAATCTGTCTTCCTTCTGTCTCGTAAAGTAGCATTCATCAGCTCTCGTATTGTCCTGAATTGCCTTTCTATCTGTCCATTTGTTTGGCGATGTTATGGACTCGAAAAACATAACTTAATATCAAGTTTCTTTGTGAATTCTTTCATCATTCCTGATTCAAACGCCTTCCCACAATCGATTTCCTTTGGGCATCCAAATCTTAAAATCCATTTCTCTAAAATCGTTTTCTTTATTGTTTCCTCGTCTAGTCTAGTTATAACTGTCAAGATATTTACTATACTGGTCTATCATAACCAATATATACTTCTTATATCTTTTTGTTTCTTGCATTGGTCCACATATATCCACGAATATAATTTCGAACATTTCGGTCGATTCTAGTTTTTTACTGATTCTTTCGTTGTTATTTTTATAGCTTTGGTTTTTTGACGAGTTTCACAACTTCGAATAGTTTCCTGAATCTGACTCCACATGTTTTTTCTAATATATTTATCTTTCATATAATCGGTTACCTTCTCGACTCAAGCATGACACAATAGTCTATGTATTTCCTTTATGGTTTCTTGTATTTCGTTTTCTGGTATCATTGTTTTCTTTTGTAATTCTTCTTCCAAGTTTCCTTTTTGATTTGTGCTTCTATCTTCTTCTCTGATTGAGTCTAGTAATCAAGTTTTTATCTTTCCTTTCTTAGCTACTTCGTCGGCCAATTGACATTGAACACACGTTTCACATTTACTTCTGGACACTATGTCAGCATTTTGGTGATTAACACCCTCTCTGTATTCAACGATTATATCCAAACTCCTGAAATAATTGATCCAGGTTTGGAATTGTGAAGTAATTGGCTTCTTGGTTGTCATCATAAACGTGATTGTCTTGTGATCTGTCCTTAGCTTGAATCTCCTTCCGTAGAGATAGTGCTTAAAATGAATACAAGAATAGTATACCGCCAATAGTTACTTTCTTGTATTGCAATATCCTTTTCATGGCTCATCATCCAGTGTGATCCATACGCAATTACTCTCTCCTTTCCATCTTTATCTCTTTGTGAAAGCAGTGCTCCAATGGTATCAAAACTGGCATCACTATCTAAAATGAACTCCTTTCTCAAATCCGGAAAGCATAGGATCGGTTCCGTTGTGAGTATTAATTTTTGATCCCTCAAATACGTTATTTGTTCAGTCATTTCATTCCAGCTTTTTTTACTCGGACCGCTACATAATTCTACTAACATCCTTGCTTTCTTTCCATACTCACTGATGAATCTTCTATAATAATTGCAAATTACTAGAACTAGAGTTTCATTACTAAATTGGCTTTCCAAAGTTTTGTATAGCCTGAATCTTAGAAGGATCAGTCTGTACTCTTTCATTGCTGATTATGTGTCCTCAGAATCTGATTTCTTTTTGTATTATTTACTTTAATTCAAAAATCTGAACCTTAATTTACTTTAATTGAAACATTTGGACCAATATTTACTGTAATTTAATAATTTAGCACGCTTTAGTGTAGACCGCCTTTTTCTATTGAAATTCTCAGGACAAAGGAGAACCACTCACTATAGTCAGAGAAATCATGGCTTTTTAGTGAGGACCCTTTTTTCTATTGAAATTCTCAGGACCAAGGAGACCCACCCAAATAATACTGACTTAACCTTGGCTTCTTGTATTGAAAAAATTTTTGTATTGAAAATCCTAGAAAAAAAACATTGGGCATTACGCAGCAATTATGTAATCAAAAAAGCAGAAAATGTCTACAGCAGCAGAACCATCGCCAATTCAAAAGCTTTCTTGAAGAGCTGGATCTGGAAGACCATCCCAATGACTTACCTTTTTGTTTTGTAAGATTGTTATCCACTTACACTGTTTTAAGCCGTTTCGTAGATTTAATCGGCCCTGTTACTGATTTCCTTAAAGAAAAGAAAATGTCTTATCCACAATTAGAAGATGATGATTGATTACATGATTTAATGTTTTTAACTAACATAATACAACATTTACAATCGCTAAACTTACAATTACAAGAAAGCAAAACATATTTTAAAACAAATTTCAATTTAAAAAAAAATGATGCTATTTAAAAATGATTTAACTAAAAGAAACCTTATATTATTATTAAATATAATTAAATATAATAATATATTATTATATTATTTATATTATTATATTTATATTATTAATCAACAATCAAATCATTATAAATAATTTTATTTTTTGTATTATTGTTATTTTTTTTAATAAATACTATAATTTTCTGTAGATCATATTAATATTCCCAATATTAAAATTCTAAGATTTTTGTAAATAGGGTTCCGTCAAAAATTTGAAATCAAAAAAGTGCCGCGGTGAAAAAAACCTTGGGAAACGCTGGTATAAACCATTAATATCATTTCACACAATTTATATCATATTTTTTTAAATTTTAAATAATAAAAAACATATTTGTCGATAATTAATTCCGATTTTGAGTAAACTTTAAAGGTATTTCTTAATATTTATTTGCAAATTTTAACAAGTATTTATTTAACAAATAACATAAATTTCAAAAATATTTTAACTATTCAAAAATTTTTATAACATCTATTAATTTATAATTAATTGATAAATGTGATGTTCAATATGTAAAAAAATTTTAAAAATAAATCAAAATAAAACCGACAAAATTTAAAACACAACCAGAACTGGAAGATGTTGTTTAAATAATATATTTTCATAATTTTTCTTTTAAATTAAGCTATGGAGTTAATTACATTGGTAAATCTTACTAATCCACATGACATTGAAAAATTTGAAATATCAAGAAGAGATAATCTCATCTATTTAAAGAAAAAATTAGCAGACAGAATTTGTGAAAAGGCGCAGGACATTAAATTATTTAAATTTTTAAATTATATGCAACCAATAGATAATAATGCTTATATTTCTTCCGAAGAATTATATTATACAATTGGCGAGGAAGAATCTAAGTTAGTGAAATTACTTTATGAATGTCATTACAAATCATAATATTTTTGTTTATTTTAAATTAATACTTATTTAAATTAATAATAAAATTTCTTTATAATATTTTAAAGAAAATATTATTTTAGTAACTTTTCTTTTCAAATTATGTAATTATTTTGAAAAAATTTACATCCGTATTTTATGGATTTGGAATATTTTAATCAATTTATGATATTAATTTATAGTTAATTAAATGTTTTTAAATATTTTTGTTTAATCACAAAATGCTGTAAAATTAGATGAAAAACTTTAAAATTCTGGTGACTGTAAACTATTAAATAAAATGAAATTTAATAATTTGTGTGGTTCAATTTGCTTTATTCCTGTATTGGTTAGCACGAATCGCAACTTCATTGTATTGAATATTGATCAGAAGCTGAACTAAACGAGAAACAATGAAATTATGGGGAATAAAAACAAAATTAATACTCAATTACAATTTTAGGAGATTTATTTGATGTTTTTCAGTTTACCGTGTCTATTCACATTTACCTTTGACAGATCAATATTATATCAATGATTCTCAAAACTCTCACAGCTTATGGTTCTCATGTCCTCCTAATTATACAATATTTCATATAAAAATAACCTCAAATCCTTAATCAAGCATAAAAATCTTTCAACACAAAGTTCTCAAACATTAAAATATTTCACAATAATTCCATTCAACAAAGCAAATCGACTCGTTGCTCTTAACACATTCTAATGCAAGACTTCTTGGGGAGAACCTTTCAGGTTAGAAACAAAGAAACGAAACCAGTGTAATACATTACAGTCCATGTGGGCATATTTATGCTTTACAATTTATTGTAGCTGGATAATTCATATTTTCTGAATTCCCAATCTTTTTGTACAACTTTCGCGATTGATTTAGCATGTAACGGTTTATTTAATATTTCTCCGCGGGCTGTAATGTATTAACGGTTTCACTCCAAAACGCATTTAATAATAAATTGCTCGTCCTTGCGACAAACAGCTCAATCTTGAAATAAGAGATGTACTTTAAATGCAAATGTTAAACGGTTTTATGCTTAGTGAAGATTAAAATATTATAAGAAAGCGGCACTCAAACATTCTATGATTCTGTTGGTGTGGGTGAGTGTGAAAATGAGTTAAATAAGTTAAATTGCGAGTGCAAGGATGATGAGCCTAAATTTATGTTTGTATTGCCGTACTCGGGTTTTATAGATTATAAATGAAATATAAGCAAGCAGATTGGGAAATTTAAATTATAAAATTGTGTCAAATTCATATTAAGTACACAATATGTTTCAGTTGGATTGTGTTCCGATCTTGTTTATCAATTTACATATAATTTTTGTAATGCCTTATACAATGGAGAGACTTCGTGTCATCTCTGTATTGGAGTTCGAGAACATTATAGACCAAATGCATTAAATATTTAGAAAAATTTCAAATTTCTACAATTTAGAAAATGATTTATTATTTAAATTATAATTTTTAAGGAATAAAATTCAACACACTCTTCACATAATTAGTATTAATGTCTTTCATCGATAGGACATATTTTTGTTTCATCAATTCTTTTCTTAATGCAATGATTTGGACCAAATTTCAAAAAACCACAATTCTTCGTGTTTATTACTGTAATCTCCACACTAAATTTAGACATACCGAATTATTTTCTTAAATTTTTAAAGAATAAAATATTTTTATTAAATAAATCATATTATTAAATTTGATAAAAAAGCAATAATTTCTATAATTATTCTATCATACTTGATGATGTCAGGAAAACTGTCGAAATATATTGAAAAACGAATGTTTGTGTGACTTTTTTTTTAAAACAATTTTGAACAATCTTATCAACAATAAAAATCTGAAATTAAATTCCCACTGTAAAAACTTTTACCAATAAGTATTAAAAAGTTTTAACTAAAGCTGAAATTGATCTTGTTGACATTTCTGAACCAGATTTTATAGTTACTTAAATTAGCAATAAAATTTGATAAGGAAACCATTCAAACAAATCCATCGAATAGCAATGGACAACAATCTTTCAACCATTTTAACCAACATTTTCATGAACTTCATACAATAAAGAATTACTTCTTTTTTATGCGATAAAATACTCTTCTGGAACAGATATATTGAGGATATTTTCATAGTCTCGACAATTCTTCTAAATCTTATCCTTTTTTGCTCTTAAATTGCCTATCTCTAGTAACCATTCCGTTTCTTGATACAGTGGTGACTTCCAATGAAAGCTTTCATACACTTACTACCTAAACCGATCTTATCACTAAAGCGCGAAAGAATGCGAGCCATAAGAAACCGTCCTGACACATGTAACATACAAGAAACATTAGAAAGCTTCAGTTGTATATTTATCGTGAAACGAGCAAATTTTTGATACAATTCTAAAGTAAACGTCGACCTAAATCATTTTATATTCAGCGACATAATTTTGCACATCAAACGCAACTATTGTGGAATACCCAAGTTTGTGCAATTTTCGAAATCTACAACAATTGGCCAATTAATTTCTGAATTGAAACAATTATATAATATTGAAAAAAACTTTTTTATATTGCAAGCAAATGGCTCATTGACTGACAATAATTTGACATTGGAGGAATGCGGGCTATTGGACAATTCAAAAGTCAAAGTATGGGTGGGGTAATTTTGAAATAAAAGGTCAAAGAAATTCAATAAAAATCATTATTTAGTGATTGTTTCAAGGTCAATATAACTCTTCTAGATCCACTGAGAATTAGTGATGTAAGTTCCACCCAAATTGTTGGTAATTTTGAATTCTCGGTTACGGAAACGGTTGCCAATTTAAAAGAATATATTCAAAATGAATTTGGACAACGTCATAATTTACAATTATTTACTGATGCATCATTTCTAGACGATAGCAAGTACTTGTCAAGCTACCCGCTTGATAGGGAGTGCAACATTTATTATGTGGATATGCAGAAGTAAATTATTAATATTATTTAATAATTAATTATTTTTTGATGTAATTTTAAAATTATTATTTTAATTTTTTTAATATTATAAACCGATAGTTTCTTATTTACTTATTAAAGGATATAATAATCCTTTGATGCCAGTTTCCAGTTTATTCAAACCAGAAATTGATGAGATTGTTCGACAATGAAAATAGTTTGAATAGAAATCAATTTCAAAATTTTTATTTTATTTATTTGAATTATCTCTCTGTTGATTGGTTATTTAAATAGCTGAAATGCTAATATTTTCGTCTCTGCATAACTTTGGCGCTTTCATTCTGAATCCTCTGTTCCATGATGTCGGGTCTATAACTAATCTCCATGTTTCCCATGTACTCACTTCTTTGTACACTATTGACCATATAATGAGTCCTCATTAGCCTCAATTACTCCGTTATCGTGGAAGTTGGATATGGCTACTTCATGAAGCGGGCCTCCATCGTATTCCTTGATACGAGGTTTCCATTTGCTGTCAGGTCTCTGCCACCAACTAGGGTCTTCTCTGTGGGCATCTTCCCGAATCTTAATGGAATTGCCTTTTCTAATAAATTGGCTCACCTGGAGCCACAGATTCTACCTTAGTTGCCAATATCTTGGTTAGTGCCGGGTCTGGTGGTTGGTTCCGGATTTCGAAAAGATCATCGTCCTCGTCCTGGACGGATATTCTAGGCATTTTCGTTTTTGTTCTTTTCGGGATCTCCTTTTGCCTCTTGGTAGATGTAGAGGGTGTTTTCTCCTTATCCTTTATTTCTTTCTGGATTGTTTCGGAAGGGGTTTTCTTTTTAAATTTTAGATCCTGGAGCTTAAGCAGTGGAACTATGGCTTAGGGTAGTGATCCTCCTTCTGCTCCTTCTTTGGATTCGGTAAACTGGTAATCTTGGTGACCCGTTCGACCAGTTTGTCGGTTGGCGGTGGTTTTTCCGGCTCACCATTGGATGAATTCTCAACCTTACCATCACTGGTAAGTGAGACTTGAAGGCAATTATCGTCGTCACTCTCGCAAGTGGCGTACTCATCTTTGTCGGCAATTGAAATGGCTGGTGGCGACAATGAGTCTTCCTCCACTATTTTCATGAGCTTAGGCTTGGGAACATCTTCCTTTACATAGCTCTCTATAGCTAAGGATTTCTGCAAGTTTGCTAATTTCGAAGTTTCAGTTTCTGATCGTTTTATTTCTGACGTGACCACGTCTTTCCGGGTGTCGGGCGAAATATCATCGATCCAGATTTCTCGCAGACTATCGTAAATTTCCTTGATTGTTGTAACATCATTCTCGGGTTTTGTAGGTCAGAGAAGTGATGCGCCTCCTTTCCTGTTACTGTTTTAGCTAAATATGCCAAACGGTAATACCCGTTGCATTTCTTTAGATCCCTGTTTTCGAGGCATTTCGCTGCTCCTAACTCGCGAATACCGAGGGCGCGTTGGAATGGGAATTTAATCACTTCCAGTAAATCTTTTACCAACAATCCCTCGATGATTTTCCCATCGCAGATTTTTCTGATTCTTTCGGCAGTCTTCTCCATCAAACTGTCCTATTACATCTCTTTCCGTTATACCATGCGCATGCGATGGGTAATTTTTGACCTGTGATCTGGGGGTAACTCTAGTGTTGAGAATCAAATCTCCGTTGTAATGAGAAATCGAGATTGCTACAATTGCTGGCTTGAGAAATTGCCGTAACGTAGCGTAATGGTGAAAATGGTGAGGTTATCTTCTTGTCTGGGATCCAGACGTTGTCTCACAAAGGATTTAAATGTATTAAGATCGTTGTCGTAGACGTTGTTCCTACTTGGTTCCAATATCTGCATTACGATGATGGTATCTACTCCTTCGCATAAAGGAGTGATTTTCTTCTCTCTCCCATCTCCATTTTCAATTTCTAGGGTTGAATGTTTTTGGAGTAAAAGTGGCGCCAGGAACAATGACCGTGAATGGTCTGTTAATGGCGTGAGTTCACAAGTGATTAGTCACGCAGTGTCTACCAAATTCGGGCATGACATCGGTTAGTCTAATGCTGGCATTGTGTTTACCCTGGATTGTCGTTATAATCATTTACCCTTTTGGCGCTTGGTCAAATTTGAAATTATTGGGAATACCTGAGCAGTGGCCATAGAACCAGTGCCGTTGACCTTTTCGACTTTGTTCTATAATTTGTTTTTCAAAATTCTTGTATATCAACTTCTCATTAATATACTGATATACCATAATAGGCTAAAAAGATATGGATGAATCTCCTTATAAGATATATTCACATGCTAAATTTTATTGCTACCTGGAGCTCTACATACATATAAATTTTAATATATATATATAAATATTCATATATGATTTTTCCCTCGGGGGAGTCTGTAATTATCATAATTGCGACATTAGCACTCCGTCGTAAGCATTCATGGCTTGCTTAAAGTTTAGCTTGGTCCAAATGCCGATAGCTATTAGAGTGGTCGCTAATAATAATACTGCCGATTCCGTGATCCATACCCCCTATGGGTACTTTCAAAATGTATCCTACCTTGAAGTCTGTAAGGGCATTAAAATCGTAACAATTCGTCCAATTTGGTGTTGTCTGACAAGATATTTGTTTGATAGGTGGTAATTGTCTAAGATGTTGCCACAAAAGGGATGTATCACCATATTCTCCCTGATTATTTGTCGAGTAACGTTCACCGAAACAGGTTGCCTAAAAAGTAATATTTCCTCAAACACCTCAAACCACTCGTCACTTTCCCATTTCTTCGGGCTATAGTATATAACTAGAACCCAATACGTTATAGACTGATTTAGATACATTTCCTTGTTGGGAGTGACATTATTTAACCATTCCGTTTCTCTGCTGGATATTCCTTCTAGTAAATTAACCTTTACTTTCTCCTCGCCATGATTTGGCCGTTGAAACACTACTTTGTCTTTTTTATATGATATTGATATGCGATTTGTGAAATCAGCAGTCCTAAGTATCCAATTAGATACCTGGTAAGTAGCCCAACCATTCCAAATGAACTGTGAAGCTGCGATGTGTATTGTAATCTGTCTGGGCTTTTAAATTGTAGATATCCCATTCTCTGTTTACTGAGTTGAGTTGACGAACCTGTAGATACTTATTGTAAAAATGGAAATTGAATTTTGTTGTATTAAGTAGTCTATTTGCATTGCCACACGTTTAAAATATGCTCTTTTATCCGCTTTGGCCATGGTTATCATCAACATACAATCTGTAGTTCTCAATACCTTCGGGCCTTTGAAATTCCACATGAGTTTTAAATTATTTAAATAACATCTGGTATATCTTCAGCTGATTCTTTGAATTGCGGAATGGTGGATCTGGATCGAATTATTGAACAGCAAATGAGTCACCTCCCATATAATGCCCATACGCATAACTTTTATTTTTCCCCACCCAAACCCTTTTATCGTCTGCGTTGGTAAGTGCAGTTTTTTCATTTTTTATGGTGAATAGCTGGTGATTTTGCTAGTTATTTTAGTTTGCGGTATAGAAAATATTTGATTAGTGTTATAACAATCCAGGTACGACTGATGTTTATGTCATTACCTTTCAATGTTACTTCTTTAGCTTTTTTAGTCTCGTCATCACCTAACAAACTATAACATTTTGGCCTAAGGAAAACCCACTCCTTATATTTAAGACCTTTATTTTCGTCTTTGAACTTTCCAATGACAGAATCAAGGTTCCTACTGTATAATGGATGACTAGGATCGTAATTAGATGTGTCTAGTAAATTATCACGGATCATGGCTAGTAAAAGAACATCAAGCTTACAATAATCTTCATACTGCAGCTGATACATTCTAAGTTTCGATAAGTCCAGTACAGTTTGACCAATGTAACTGGGTCTATCTAAACAAATAGCTTCCTTATTTAGCAAGACTGATACTAGGTCATTATCAATTTCATAAGTCCTTTTAAACGTTGGTTTAGATGTATATGTAATTACCCTAGAAGCCGATTTACAAAGCAGCAAATTCAGACGTTTTTTTCAGATTCTCTATGGTCTTGCCGTAAAGACAATTATTTAATAGCTTATAATAATCTTTATCCAAGGTATTACTCGATTCCACCCTAAGTTGGGTATTGGTATCGATGTAATCTTTAAAAATATTATAGTTAGTGAATTTTATTACTCTATGTACATGAATTAAATTTTACACCAAGAGAAAGAAAAAGCTTGAGAAATCTCCATTGAAGAACATAGTTCTTCTTGGGATGATGTGTACGCATCAACTTCTCAACTTTAAAGCCAAATGGACAGATCTTTTCAGCGACAACTGGAAAATCATCCAGTCGTGGATCGAATCAGGAATTTCCAAATCAACCTCCAAAGTAAATCCAAATAGAAGTACTTTCAAATCTGCAGATTCACAAAAATAAATTATTTTATTTAACTCATCTCTATTGGTTACCCATTTAATATCCTTATATGGAAGTTTTTGGCTTACCCATACAAATTATTTTTATCAATGTAAAGAAGTTCTGTATTGTCGGATATTACATGGTGTTTGTTAACAAATGTTAATCCACCACGGATCTCCTTTCGAAAAAAATATGCATCTCCATATTCGCACGTCCAGATTAATGTTGCATTGTCTCTCAAGCTGACTTCAGATTGCTTTCCCATTTCTCCTCATCAACCCTTCGATTTGCGTCAGAAATGGGCTTGTTTCTTTTACCACTAGTAGTATAAGTGGAATTATTGCTTCCAACGAATCTACTGGTATTCCTAATACTAACATCCAGTCTAGTATTTCCTTTATGGTTTCTCCGTCTCGTGGAGATTTTTGTAATTCTAACCATAGTCGCTGGGTTAATTGTTGAGTTTCCTCCAATCTCTCGATAGCTAACTGAGTAATCAAGAATACACTGTCTTGATTCATCACCGCTACTGGCCTCGGTGCCCGTTTTGCTGTGATTTTCGTCACTCTACCTGGGTTTGTTTCTAATTTTATTCCACATAAATACTAGTCATATCCTTGATGCTTTATACTTTACAATGTTTCTGTTACTTTATCTGCTCGACATCTTACATTTATATCGATATTATAATTTTTATTTTGAAGGAGTTTTATATTGAGCTTGTAGATCCCACTCATGCTCCATAGCTTTTCCTAACTTTCTTCGGATTTTGTATACGTCGTTATGATACTTGGAATCATCTTCTACCTGCGATATCAGTTTCACTACTGTATCCATTTCATGAGTTTTAATTTCTGTTTCTCTCAATTTCCCTAATTGTCTGACCAGCTTCTGCTGATGCTCATATCTGGAATCCACCAGTTTCAAACATTTTTTAGGGTATCTGACCCTTCTTTTACCTTTGCTGGCAAGGTTACGTCGAACTCGCTCAGTACGGTGGCCATACTAAGTTCATTATCGGAACTACTCCCTGATTCCGTTTCCTCGGGATCCTTTATAACGGAGTCCTTTTTCCTAAGAGATTTTACTTCGTCTATCCCAGCTTGTATCATAGATATGGTGGTTTCCTTGTCGGTCACTCTCGCCAACCTATTCTTTTCCTCCCGGATTTCCATATCCAGTTGTTGCAAATAAGTTAACCCTTGATCCTGGTAAACCATAAATGTCATCACATTACACTTATCTGTATTTTTATTGAACTAGCCTCTGTTACCATGATTCTGAGGACATGACCTCATCATATGTCAGAATTTCCCACATCCATGACATTTTATTTTTTCGGATGAATTTATAATCCCGTTTAATTGTACTAAAATTATTGCTGTTCTGAGGACGTCTAGTCTTGCAGACAGCAGCAACATGTCCCTTTCGTTTACATTTTTCTCATTGTAAATTTTGTACTCTACAATTTTCCGCACCGTAGTTATTCGCTCCGCACTTGGTGCATTGAATACCTTTACAGTTGTCCATCGTTTTTCTACTGTTATAATCTTTCGCTATATGCCCTTTCCTTTGGCATTTGAAGCACTCTACGTGTGTCCCCTCGCTGTTCATTATGAACTTGGTCGGTTTTTTTCAAACTGCTTTCGATTAAGACCGCGTTCCTGGTCAATTCCTCGAAATCATCACTGGTGTGCAATATCAGGGCGTTTCTCATTGTAGTAAGTCCTGCCCATTACTGATCCTTGACCAACAATTCTGTTGGCTTTGCCCATGTGGTCTTTGGACCAAATGTCCTTTCAGCAATTAATGATAGCTGGTGTGCAAATTCTCCCACATTGGCGTTCTGTTTCCGATGATAAAATTGTTGTCTAAAAATTCTTCCCGCATCTCCGGGCAATATTCGAGCATTCATTGCTTCTCTCATTTCGGCCCATGTTTTCGGTACTTGAAGAGCTGGTAATGCTATTATATCATTATATTTTTCCCTAGCAAAACCCTGCAAATATCTCTCAAAAAATATCTGTATCATGATATTCTCTTGATAGGCATATGCTTTTGCCATCTGGTAATACTCAGGCAGAGACTCTGGAAATTCTCCTGGATCCCCACTGAATGCCTTTACGGGCAGAGCGGGATATCTGGCAAATGCATTTACATTAGCTTCTTCTGCTATTTGATTGTTAATGTTTATTCTGGATCTAGTTCCAAACGCTATCTTGTTTATTTCATATTCTACTCTTTGATATAATTTTATCACGTCGGGCTCACGAAAATGTTAGGTTCGATGCGTAGATACTCGAACTAATACAATCGTAAATCTGACTCCACTAAATTATACCTGTTGTAAAACTTGTAGGTATTTTATATAAGTATATAACAAATATGATTTTAAATATTTATTTTTCAACTAAATATTTTACAAAGCTATTCGATAACAATAAAAAACTGGCTGTACTCTAAAGATCAGATAACGATTATACAAACCGCCCTAAAGGTTTTTTTAAGAGTCAAGGCTGGCCCTAAATGCGCTAACAGCCCGATATAGGTGGCAAGAATAAGAGGAGGGTAATTCCCAAAAGTTTAAACGCAATAGTTTTATTTCCAGAAGCGGATGACTTCCTAGATATTATTCGCCAAACACTGCAGTATAAAACAAATACTGGTGTTAGTTATAAATAATTAAAATTATACGTACCAATTGAATTTAATTCCGACAAAAATGAATTGATTTTAAATTTCTACAAAATCGATATTAAACTGCTAAGTTTGTGATATCTTCAATAGTGCTACTAGACTGCTCTTCTTGTATAACTCTCGTGATAAATGGATGTCTGAATTTGTTTGATATCTGTTGTGGTGCTAATCTTGCGTCCTGCTCGAGATAATTTTAACTTTGCACTGAATTTGTTGCTTTCTGATTTTGAGTATAACTTACTCGTCTAATGTGTGTATAAATTGTTCGCTCCCGCAACTAAATTATGTCTCGGTATTTATATTTATTTCTACTGATCTATTTATGGTAATTGTTTCATTACCAAAAATACCTATATATATATATATATTTATTAAATGAGAGTTTTTATTGATGCTGACATTTCTGGTAGACCTTCTCTTCACGCTACTACATTACACTCGCTATTTCTTTAAAGTAAACCCGCAACATTTTATCTGTGACATGAGAAAAGAAATTGAATTAATTTTTTGGTAAATATCATTGTAACTTTTTTATTTTGGAATATTAATGTAGAAATTATCTGATACGACTTTTAGTAAAATTTCAATCTCATCTTTACAGGAAACTTGATGTGACAATTACAGATAAAATCAAGACTGGCAGATACGCAGATATTTCTCGTGGTATAATAAGCACTAATAACCGCGATTGCGTTGTGCATACATATGATCAAAATATTTCAGATTTTAACGATTTCAAAATTTTGAAATACGAAATTGTAACTCGTCTCAAGTTACCATACGGATTGGAATCTCCATTCGTGGAGCTTATAAGCATGTATATAGAAAACGAGAAACTTTGCATAGTAATGGAATATATGACTAGAGTAATACACTGTTTATCCTTGTGAATATAACGATAGTTGGGTATTGATTTAGGGATCACTGAGGTCTCAGCTGACGACTGCTCCGCTGGAATTAGCGGAAATCAAAATGTATTGTAGACAAATACTAAAAGGATTACAGTTCATGCATGCAAATAAGATTATTCATCGCAATATTAACTGTAGGTTAAATAATTTTTTAATAGCTTTTTCTATAATTATACAGTTATGATAATACTAATTCATGAAAATATTGTCTAAATTTGATGAATTTTTAAAAGTTTACATAAAAATTTGACTTACTGAAGTAAATGGGAAATCTCCTTTATATTAATTTAAGCGAATCAAATAGAAGTATTAACGATATATAATCATTTTATAACATAATTTATTTATATTATTAAATGTTGGCTGCAATTTAATTTATCAGTATTTTTTGAAATGACTAGTACATGGATGGGGAACTTTTTTAAATCCATAAGCCATATTGAAATTTGTTGCCTCCAAATGGGGCCACAGTCAAAAAGTATTTTAACACTAATTAATTTCATTTTAAATCTTTTGTTTATATACAGTTAGTAATTAAAACAATATTTATAATTAGTCTTTAGAAAAGTGCAGCTGTACGAAATATTCTATAAAATGTTTATTATTTCTGATTCGAAAATTTGATACAAATAAGTCATCATTTCACAAATGTGTGCTCAGTAATCTTATTTATTCGTCTACATGCATTATGTATTTATGGCTGTGAATGATTGACGTTTATATTTCGTTCTTTGTACTCGGCGGGATGCTTTTACAGTGCGGTATATATACAGTGCAGTAGTTACAAATATTTTTATTTGTACATCCTCAAAATTCAGGGGTTTTTTTATAAATTAAGATTTTTTTCGATAGGGCTGCGGAGACCGCAGGTTCCCTACCCCTGGACTAGTATATTATTTAAATGATTGATAAATACATTTATTGATCATTTTATATTGATCAATATTTAAATGAATTGATTAATAAATTAATTAAATAATTTCATTAAGAGAAAGTAATATAAGAACATTTTTGACTTTTTCACGTCTGATTTCTTTTCAATTGACATTGTATTTATTAAAAAATTATTTATAGATCATTTAAGATATCGATTTTTATTAATATTCACGAATTTTCGACACAGCCTTTTTCAAGTTATTTAAATACATACTAATAAATATTAAGATGGAGTGTTTTTTGTTAAAGTTGATGAGTATATACTAAGTAAATCATTGATTAAATTTTTTTCCAATATCAAAACAAATATTAAAAAACAGCACCAAATAATTACAATGGTTTATTCAAGCATAATACGTATGAATGGATCGCGTAAATGGATAGTAGAGATCGTTTATCTAACTAAAGAAGATGTAATTAATTTTATAAATAATAGAAATATAAGTTTTCATTACAAAAATAATACTCGTGAGAATAAGTGTAAAAGATGTAAGAGTTAAATTTTTCAGGTTAAATATAAAATTTAAAAACAGAATTTAAAATACTTTTTGATCTGATGAACAACTTCGTGGAAAAGCTTTAATAAAAAAAACAAATCGCAGATTGTAAATCACATAGGCTTATTATAAAAAGCACAATATGGATTTAAGCAATTCAGCTTAGAAGAGTTGGAGAAATGGTGTGTCAAACACTGTCCAATTCCTGTAAATGAAGGTGTTGGATTATTAATTATTAAAGTTGGTACTGATTCTGACTTCTCGTACTCTTTGTCTCAATTTATCAAATAAAACCCAACACAGGATAATCTTTTGAAACTCAATGGAAATCTTTACAATATTGTTAATCACGCTTAATCTGCAGCTTTTGACGATAACTTTAAGGTAAGATTCCCAATATGATACCGCCTTTGGTTATCTACTAACTTTGAAATCCTTTTGTAGGGACTATTGATTTTCGTCTATTCGTTTGCCATCCATACAAATGATTAAATTCATCAAATCTTTTGATTTGTGTCACTAGATTGAACTTTTCCACTGAAATTTGAATCAAGTATACTTTGTCGTCGATTGCCTCTCACTCAGTAAATTCCAATTGATATTATTTTTCGTTCAACGAGTCGATCACTAAAACATTTTATATCACGCTTCATCGGTTTTATCTTCTCTTTATTCATTTTTTCAAATTCCAAAACAATAATTCCAGAATCACAAAAAGTTATATTCTAAATCAAATTATTATTTAAAAAGACAACAAATTCCAAAACCATTTTATAAGTAAAGTTCTTCAATGGCTTGATGCAAAACGTTATAAGACATTTCAACTATTCTACAGTGAATGAAATCATTTAACAAAGGTACTACTTCAACTTTTTTTCTTTAATCTGTAAGTCCAACGGTATCTAGTTCACAGTGCTTGGCAAGAGTTTATGTGATAGTGTGTGGATTCTATTACTGTGTAGTGCGATATACAACTTTGTAACATGCTTCTAAAAGAGCCTTTTATGTTGGAGTAAAACTTAGTGTAGTTAAAGTACCGGCTTTTTCAAACTGAGCTTTTTTGATACGAAAAGCATCCATGTCATCATATGCGTTTCCTGGGTGGATAGGTGTAAGGCTGGCTTCATACTGCCATTAGCAAGATTTTTCCACAAAAAAGCACTGCGATCTTTTCGTCCCATCTCATTTAGTAATAAAATTGAAACCGTATGTGACATAACAATCGCTATATTTTCTTTTCTTTGACATTTGAAACAAAATGTAACAAACAATATAATTATTTGTAACAAAAATACTTAATATTCTCTAATTAATACAAAAAAGTTATAAGTAATGATGTTTTATACTTACATTCCTGTTGACTCCAGTACGAAATCCATTTGAACAGTAATATTGATACTAAGTACGTTATAAGATTAAAACGCGAATAAAACAATCTTGAAACTATACATTCTCATTTGCTTGCACACTTCCTCTGCGTAGTGAGTTGTGAAATTATTAAATATTTATTACTAATAAATAAAAGAGCAGCTTATAAAACCACAGATTTTAGTATTAATCCTTTATTTGCAAAATCTTTTCAAATTTATATAATTTTTTTCAAAATTGAAAAACCCGTTAAAATTTCAAGTTTTAGTGTTGTAAATACAACTTTGATGTGCAATAAAACTCATTGTCATCGATACTTAGTCCAATCACTAAATTGTATTAATCAGTACTCGCAAGATAAGTGTGACACATTCATTGAACACCTAAAATTTAATATAAGGGATTTAAAAATATTAAATAGATATGAATTTTTAAACATAATTAATTTATATTTTATATAAATATTTATAATAAATAATTCATAATAAAAATAAAAACATCCTCATAAACAACCGCTTTTAATTTTATTATGTGAAATGAACGGTTATTTCTGATGTACAGGTGGAAGTGTTCTTATCGATGGAAATGGAGTTGCGAAACTATGCAATTTTCATCTTTCTAAATTCCTCTTTAATTGCTCGACAGACATGATTTTGAGTGGCATTAAAGGATCAAGAGTCAATGATGATGTCTGTTATGTCGCACCAGAAGTGCTGCTTGGTGAACCGTATGGATTTAAAGCAGACGTTTGGTCGTTTGGAGCAACGCTTATTGAGATGGTTACACGTAATCTTTCAAATACTTTCCTTGATATTGTTGGATATATTTCCTTATTCAGTTAAACGGCCTTATCCAAATGTAAACAATATTCAAGCTTTTAACATCATTGCCGAAACCAAGACAATTTCTTATGAACCAATTATTAATAATTTCGATGAAATAATTCGCGATTGCATTAATCCGATACAAAAACAAAGACCTAATGTTTGGGAACTTGCTAAATTGTTTGAAAATCCTCATTAATTTAAATTTTTTGAATTTCATAAATATTTTATATTCACAATTGATGTTTATTTTGATGATTTGTCAGTTCTTCCATCTGCACAGAAAGAATTGGAAATTAATAATTATAATACTATTATCATATTAGTGTGTTGCATGTAGTCGATGTTTCACCCAGTTGTGTTGTTGCCAACGCAACCCAGAATACAATTTTTAAGTTTTTGGTTTGGTGGTAATGTTTAAAAGTTACCAATCAAATCTATGACTCCAAATCGTGCTTTATCTAATTTACTAAGTAACAATTCTCATGCAATATAAACCTTTATTGATTATCACAACTGATTGCACGAATTATAACAACACGACATGAGGAATAACTCTACTCATATAATCCCCAATTTCTGAACAATCACTAGTCGCTGATCTGACTCAATAGTCTTGTAAATTGAATTGAATTCTCTTTTTGACTTGATTTTATTCAATATAATTTAAACTTTTCTTATTGAACTTTGTTTTGTTACACCGTTTAGCTCCATTATTTTCTATTCTGTTTAATTCCGAATTATTTTCTTGACGATCTTTTAATTTTTACTCGACCACTAATTTTTTCCTGATTCCATTAAGAAGATTTTTGCTTTATAGTCCACACTTGTCCGACACTTGTGATAATTCATTTTTTTCATTCCTGCCTCCATAATTTTTACAGCTCCTGTGTTATCACTGATAGTTCGGCACTTGGAATAATTTTTCAGTTTTTCCATTTCTGCTTCTGGCATTTTCCATACTTTTTTTCTATTACCCACGTTATCTCTAAAGGTTCGGTGATTTCGAATTTGTTTTCATGTTTTGTTTTCAAATTTTGGAATTCCTTTTTCTTTCGTGCACTTTTTATTTATAAATGACCTTTCTCGGTTTGTTGTTGAATATCTTATTTTTTTATAACTTCCTCATTTTTGAGTTTAGCTTTTTTGTTTTCTTTTCCAAGTTTCAGAACGCTATCTCAACCACCACCAAATTATTTATGATAGTATTTATTATTTAGGTATCCTCAACATAACTTCCGCCATTATAATAATTCGTTCTCGAATTAAGTCTTAGTTTTGCCCCAATCATTTTCCCCAATTTTATTTTCCTAATACTATTTATAATTTATGTTATACTTTGATAATATTCGTAATGATAATAATATTGTAACTACCAATAACTATAACAGTAACAACACTTAATAATAACAATACTAATAAATGATGCCAAACACCAAATCAAAACACTAAATCGAAGTAATTAATTGGAATAATAACAATAATAGCAGCAATAACAAAAATGATAATTATAATAATCATTGAGTACTGTGCCAATATGATATATAGTAATGATAATAAATGATTAATAATAATAATGAAATTAATGATGATATTAATAATAGATAGATAATATCAAAATTGTTATTATGACTTATAGTAATTCATACAATAAATTTATTTATTACAAAAAGAAAAAAAATTCATAAAAATTCCGATTATTTGTTGGACTAATAATTTTGATAACTAACGATAATAATAATAGTAATAAATTTATTTTAATTATTGAATTCTTGAAGATATTTTTTATCTGCCTTTTCGAAGGCATTATTTAAATTGCATTTAACTTTTCTTTATTTGTATCTGGCGGTGCTCTTGTACACTTTAATCACCACTGTTATCTGGACATATGTTAAGTAAAAGTGGAAAGTAAATTTTATTTTTATATTAATAATCAAGGACGCCGACAGGATTTTTTGAAAGGTGTTGCAGAATAAAACAAGGTCTATGGAAGGTGAACTATGTCAAATCTTTTTAGTCCTCTCAACATATTTTCGAGAAAATCGAAGCTCTATGAGACCCAAATAATAACTAATTGACTATTTTGGTGAAAATTGTCGAATAGAGACTGTAGTCTACCGATCTACGGTAGTATTGTATTATATAAAATTCAACGCTAAGACTTCTAAATTTTTCATGTTGGAAACTTGCTTATTACACATGCTAATATTATATAAAGACAAACGATCGCACGCAAAAAGTTGTGCGTGAGTTCGTGCGTTGATGGATGATGAGTGACTCATTGACATGTTACGATTCATAACGTTTTGTTTAGTTTATATGTTTGCTAAGTGAATAAGCAAACTGATGTTTGGTGAGACCAATAATAATAATTAGTGCTTATGTTAGGTTCGAACTAACACAAATTTATCTCTGACTAAATAATATTACGCCTGTAGGTAAATATTATATAAACCGCCATAAAGGTTATTTCAAATAATCAAGGATGACCGCGATAGTTTAGTCCCAGAAAATTAGACAAACTTTTCCTAACAATTGATTTTTTATCTGGAAACCTAGAGCAGTGTTTCCCAAACGGTGTGCCGCGAGACTTTTTACCAAAAAAGTTGGTAATAAAAAAAATTACAAAAACTATATCAATTCTAAATAGAGTATTACAAAGAAAACCAATATTTGGTCAAGAAAATCGAGCGTAAAAACAAGAGACAAGAATTAAAAAACCATGTCACCGTTTCGATTGTTGGCGAGAGGGATGTTACATGGATTAAATTATTATTTAATTCATATATTGTAATTAAAAAGTTTTTATTGTAAGAATTTAAAATTTATATAATTTAAAATTATTTCAATAATAATTATTTATTGAAATATATTTTGAACTATTTCTTATCTTATAATTTTACAAAATATTGATATAGTTAAAAATAATGAGCTGGAAACAAATTTTAAAAGAGCGAATCAATGTGTGAAATAATAAAAAATAAAAATTGATGACGATAATAAAAACGAATGCGAAAATAATTGTACTTAGATTTTATCGATAGATGACGTAAAAAAATTTTAAAAAAGCAGAAAATATGAATTATGCACATAATAAAAAGGATAGAATATTTGATACACGTTACTGTAGAATACAAAATAGAAGTGAAACATGTTTGAAGAAGGATCAGTATAATATTGTTTATGATAAAATTGGTGGAAGTCCAAGTGTAATAAAATGTATAAATAATTATTTTAAGAATAGTTTGTTGGATACAGGAGCTAGAATTAATGTGATTGATAGGTCGATTATAAGAGATCGGAAATCCATTTTTAAACGAACATGGAGACAAAATTTGGTACGCAAATGGTAGTCCATTAAAAACTTTGGGAAGAATCAAGCTTAGAACAAATAATAGCTTTTCTCGGCAGCTTGTTCATTTTAATATCTTCATTTTATTAATAATAAGTTTAAAAAATTAATTAAATCCTCGCAATAAATTAAAAAATCTAAAGCAAAAGACAAAATTTCATACAAAAATTATCCAAATGTCAAAAGTTTAAATCAAAGAAATGTTTAATAGCAATTTAGTTAGGAATTTAACTAATATCCCGAAAATAAATTAAAAAGATCCCAAGCATTAGGTCTATTGTTTTGACATGGTTGAATGCACATGTCAATAATTGCATCAAAATTGGTACCGGGATAGCGGTTACGCTCATAAACAATTGTTTTATTATTGGATACAGCGTCAATAGCATTAACATTACTTATATCTGGATAAGGTTTTTGACCTGAAAGCAGAAAATATGTTCAACAATATCAAAGAAATTATTGGAAAGATTACGAGTAACCATCTCAATAAGCGTTGCTCCAAACGACCAAACGTCTGATTTAAATCCATACGGTTCACAGAGGTGAACTTCCGGAGCGACAAAACGTACACCATCTTCAATCTTTGATCCTTTAATGCCACTCAATAGCGCATCTGTCGATTGATCAAAGAGGAATTTAGAGAGGTGAAAGTTGGTTAGCTTTGCAACTCCATTTCCATCAATAAGAACGCTTCCACCTGCACATCATAAATATCGATCCATTTCACATAATGAAATTAAAGCAATTGTTTATGAGGATTTTTTTACATTACTGTAACTAAACAAATAGTTCGATAGTACGACATCATGGAAATTATTGAAAGATTTACTGACCGTCAAAATATTTTAACTGGTTATCACAATTATACTCAAGCCAATATCGAATTTGGTTAGAATTTAGAATTACATCTAAAAATTTTGATTTCTCATTTTTTGTTTTTGTTAATTACTTAATGATTAAAGGTTTCGCTAGTTGCCAATGTTACTCAATAAGTTGTGATTATTTTAGTTTTTGGGTTTTTAGTTTACCAAGTTTCCACCTATCGGTCGCAGTAGGTCATTTTATTTAGTATGATATCGTGATTTTTCGAGAATGGGTTTGCACGAATTCAATTTTTCGATGTTCTAATAAACAAAGTGGAGAAATTACAAGTTGATCGATGTTATCGTTAGATTGCGATTACCTTTTTATTATCGTATGATTAGTAACTTTCACTGTAGGAACATCATGTTATAAATTAACTTTATTTAGATTTGCGATCTCATCGATATTAAAAATATCCCCTAGAGCAGCAGTTTTCAACCGACTGTACGCCAGATGTAATTAAGTGGTAGACCAAATAATAAAATAAAGATTTTTTAAGATTCAGTTAAATGAGAGTACTGATGTTACAAATTTTGCTCAATTGATGATGTATGTTAGATATGAATATGAACAGGCTGTAGAGGCAGATTTTTGTTCTGTGAGTCTTTGTCTGATCGGACAACTGCTAATGAAATATTTAAAAAAGTTAATGATTTTGTTGTACCTAATGGACTAAATTGAGAAAACTGCGTTGGTATATGCTCTGATGGGCTTACTGCTATGACAAGGAAGGATGGTGTAGTAGTTACTCAAATTAAACAAGTTGCACCTGGAGCTAAGTTCACACGTTGAAGTATCCACTGTGAAGCCTGATCTGGCAAAGCTATGCCTCCCAGTTTTAGATCGACTTGTTAAAATAGTTAACTTTATAAAGGCACGGGCTCTAAACTCGCTCACGTTTTCCATAATTTGTAGCGAAATCGGAAGTGAACACAATAAACTTATTTTGCACACTGAATTACGATGGCTATCTAGAGGAAAAGTTCCATTTCGACTTTTTAAACTTCGCTCAGAAGTCCAAATCTTTTTACTTGACAACAAATTTGAAACATTACATTTACTTTTTGATAATTTAAACGAATTAAATTCGAATTTACAAGGAAGAAATATCACTCCATTTATTGTGAACGACAAAATAAATGCAATGGTGAAGAAGCTTTAGCACATTTTGTCAAATCTTGAGCAAACTCGCGTGGCTTCATTTTCTTCTCTGGAATCTTTGGTAGTAGAAAATGAACTTAGACTTCACATTGATTTGATTGAAGATATAAAAAACATTGCTTAGTTGATATTGGATTTCCATGAACAGTTTTTTTAATAGTTACTGTTATATATGACTCTGTTGATCTAAGTCTGTAGAATTCTAAGTTTAACATTAACTGTAACAATTATTGGCTAAGTAGGTACTAATAAGTACAATTATACTATTTCGGACTCTTTGAAACTCGTTTTACCTGATAGTTCGTAAAATATGAATTTGAGGTAGACAACGACAACCAAGGGATTGGATAAATGACAAAACAATGAAGAAATAAGGAGAAATATGACAATGAACCTATTACGGTAACCCATAAGCCTAGAGGCTCGTCAGGTCATTAGCTATTTATAAAATTCATTGCATCTTATTTAGTTTGATAAATGTTCTCCATTATCCAATTATGTAAACTTTGTGTACTACAAATATATCATCATGATCCATTTCAATATCCTTTTCTGAATCACATATGTTTTGTGTGTTGCTGTAATACGTGACGAAACCATAAAATTAGAGCTAAACTAGAGCTAAATCTTAAAAAAATGAGAGATTTCCTTCTTTTCCTTATTTGCAAAATAGAATATGGGAATAAATGAGGTTTTAGTGAAGAAAATGATCCAATAACCTACCATAATTAGTAAGTTAAAAAATTCTTCGTATTTATTTTTTTAGTAAATTGAAAATACTAGTTAATTTTTACAAATTTATGCGTGATTTTCAAAGAATATTTAAAATTTATTTTTATTGTGTTGGATGCATAATAATATTTAAGATTTACTTAGTGTATCAAAAATTTTGAAACTGTTTTTGTGCCAATATATAAAATTGTCTGGAAAATTGATGCAGCATTTTGAGCTGATACAAAATTAAATAATAAGTTATAATCAAAAAATACAATATCTTATGTGATAACACATAACACATGGTTAATTTCTCTAGTTATGTATAGACATTAGCTGAATCCTATTGTCTCGTTGTCAGTATCTCAGAGTAATAAATTTCTAGCCAATCCTAGAAGATATAGATCATAACCTTTGTATGATAGCGAACTTTGGAATTAGATAACGGTGATTGATTATTAATAATCACTAACAAAAATGATTTTAAACACCCATTCTCTATCAACATCTCAACAAATTTATCAAATATTTTTACTGAATTTGTAAAAATCGAATAATAATACTGTTGGACAAAACCAAAGTAAATCAATAAATAATCTCATTAAAACAAAAAACGTGAAAAATGTAAATTACAAAAGGAAGCCAAGGAAATTAAAAAAACTAAATAAAATTATTTAAAATAAACTAAGAAAGCATAGATAATAAAAGATATTAGAAAATAATAAAATACATAAAAAAAGTATATAAAATTAAAATTAAACATCAAAATACAAAATGGAAAAGTGCAGGAACGATAATTAAAACAAAAATTAATAATAGCAAAAAATATAATTTTTATAGGTAAATAATGACTATAAGTAACAAATAAAAAGTAGTAAATTAGTAAGAAAATAGGGATAAAGAAACATCATTTTGATTTTTTAAGATTTAAAGGAATTTCCACGCAAATACACTCTATATACTTTAATTAAATCTATGTTTAACTTAGTTATAGTTGAGCAGAAAATATTTTAAAATATATTTGGTATAAGTTTACATAATCAAAGCTATTTACTATGTATATTTGTTGAATGTTAAATGCTTGGTTAGTTTGTTTTCGAATCAACATTTAACATGTTTGGTAATAGACATGAATCTGAGTTGCAGATGGTTTAAAAGTTATGTTTAAACTGTTCATTTATTTGATAAATGGGTGATATAAATTATTTGCATGTTCATTTAAATGTGAAAAAGGACAATATTTAAAGATTTTCTAACGTAAAAGTTTGTAATTTAGTTTTCCATTGGAAATGTATAATATTTAAAAAGCCGGTATTACCTGGAAATTTAGAAAATACATGAGTTGAAAATTGATGGGGGTATAACAATCATACTTGGAATGAAATACAAAAAAATAATGTTGAAATGAAATGATATTCGTCAATGTAAATGATAGAGATAAATGTATGAAAATGGGTGTGATATATAATGCCATGAAAATATCGAATAGATAAATAATGTTGAAAATAATGATATTCGACAATGTAAATGATGGATACAACAAATAAAATTAATAGACATTGTAAACGATTGATGATAATTTTTAATACAAATGTTGACTAAAAGCAATATTTAAGAACTTGAATAATGATCTCATATCTTTAAGGATAAAAATTCAAGTCGTAAAATTTGGTTAAAATAAAACATCTAAAATAAATTTCTAGAAAAATAAAATTTATTAAATTGGCAAGTTAATTAGGCCAATTGATGTACACACAGACCACTACTGTAGAAAATGTACGTTTCCTATAATATAAGAAAAAATATCAATAATCTTACATTACATAACTAGAAATTTAAAAAGTGGAAGAAAAATTAAATACTGGACACAAACATAACAAATACTAAAAAACACAATCAAACTTTCGATATATAAAAATACGCTGCTGAGATACGTTTCTATAATAACTCTAATTTAGACAATTTTTAGAATGAAAATTATCACTGAAAATGTTTTTAAATGTATTTGTAAAGAATCTATTGTCATGAAAATGACGAAATATCATCGTAAGAATTATTTTTGAGTTAAAATTAAGTTAAGAAATATTTTTAAAATACATTTTTGGTGATTGATTTAATTATACCTAATTCCGAAATTTAGTAGCCTCTATAATTCAGGTTTGTGTGCACTCCAGTTGAGGTGACTCACCATTTACGTGAAAGTGAAATTTATAACTTCATTTATTTAATTTCTAAGTGGTTTTCATGTATTTTTTTAAATTTTAAGTAACTTTTAAGACTTGAATTTTGATTTTATATAATTATGAGATCATTATTCAAGTTCTTAAAGTTTTTAGTCAGCATTTATAATATAAAATATTGATAATTAAATTTCAGGTGTTTTTTAGGAATTTTATGACATTTTCTGAATTTATTTGCAACACATTTATTTTTTAATACATTTAGGAAAGAAGCGGCGTATATGGATAAAATAGTTTTTTAAGTTTTTGTAATCTTATTTCTCCAGCACATTTTCAATAGCCTTACATTGTCATTCTCAGATTTCCACCTTCGCGAAAAGGCAGTGTATCCTGAGAAATATCTGAAAATCTAAAGAAAGTTTATATTCTAAATTATTTATAATTAAATTTTACGTTGTATTTTCTTCTTTTTCTCTGAAGCTCAAGTTCGATTCTAAATTAAAAGTATTTTCCTGCATAATATTTTAATAATTTCAAAATAATTAACATATGTTAACCATATGTTAATGGTTATTAATTTCGAAACA
The DNA here is from genome assembly GCA_959609185.1 of Schmidtea polychroa. Taxonomy (NCBI): domain Eukaryota; kingdom Metazoa; phylum Platyhelminthes; order Tricladida; family Dugesiidae; genus Schmidtea; species Schmidtea polychroa. Next base: position 83,600 of record CAUHTR010000351.1, on the reverse strand, counting down.
CAAAACGATATAATAAATTTGCATGCATTTTTCATTGTGTTTTGTGTTGGTATATTCAATTATTTTTCTGTCACCTCAATTCCTATAAAGTTATTAAATTTCGGAACAATAAATTTCTACACACAGGTAAGTTTGTGTGTTCCTATACTATAAATTTATTGATTTTTTTTAGATTATGGAAGTTACTAAATTTCAGAATTAAGTGTATGTATACAATTATTACACATAATGTGATAGCAGAAAAGTGGCTGTGTGAGTGTGTGTGTTTGATCCAGTGGAGACCTTTTTTAAAGTCGATTTTACCTATTTAATTTTTGATCTGATCTACATAAAAATGCTAAGCTTTTAGAAAGAAAGAAAAATCTGCAGCGAGACCCAATCCATCTACGGATTTCCCTTATATACAATTATTACAATAATTAATAAACTAACAGTTTATGTTTCGATGAATAATTTTCATTCCGTGCATGATCTTTAGTCCTTTAAGTATTTGTTGACAATACTTGATAATTACCGACGCTTCCAAAGGAGGTTCCAAAGGAGATTCCAAATGAGATCTCAGTGATCCCTGAAATAATCCTCCGATTTAATTGTATTCACAAAGAAAAGCGATTTACTCCAGGCATATTTTCCGTAACTATGAAAAGCTTGCTCTGCTCTGTATACATAGTCAAAAGTTCAACAAATGGGTATTCATCCCCATATGGTAACATAAGCCGAGTTACGATTTCATATTTTAATATTTTCAATTTATTGATATCGGTTAGCTTGCAATCATATGCATAAGCAACACATTTTTCCTTGACAGGAAAATTTATTGTACCGGAAAATTCCTCAGCATATTTTCCTTTTATGATGTCATTATTATTTATAGTTACATCAAGTCTCCTGTAAACATGAAAACAGTGGAAATCGAATAAATAAAGAAAGAAAAATTAAGGTATTATATATAAACTTTATAAAATCTCTATTTTGGCAAATATTTTGGCACTGATGCAACCGCCTCCCCAGGAAGTCGAGGTGAAGCTGTGGCAGATACCAGATTGGGTGCGGAATGGTAATGATAATGTGAAGCAGCTACACTATAGTGCTAGGCTTTTTGTGTTCGAATAGGATTTCATATTTTTTACTTGAATTTTACTAGGATTTCATTATCGACAAGTCACGCTAGTGTGGAACTTTTTTGAATATTAAATTTTGGTCTCAAAATATTTTGTACAGGATTTTTACCATCCAAAAAGACTCGATATTTTCTATAGCCAAAAAGGGTCTCAGTCATTTTGTACATAAAATTCTAGTCCCAATATGTATTATAGGAAATTTTGGTCTCACGAATTTTTCATATAGGAAAATATGGTCAAATGAGAATTTTTGACTGAATAAATTATTAGTAATATAATTTGTATAATTTAGAGCATAGGTGTTTAACCTTTTGCAGTATCCTGGCCGCGTGGTAAATTTTTTGAATGTCGCATTAACACTAGATTTACCAGACCAGTCATTTAGACTGGTCGTGCAATTTCAATTCAAAATTCCTTTAAAATAAAACTTTTTTTTCACAAATGAATTTATGACTTTTGTTGCTATAATTAGAGAACACGTTTTATAAAGTTAATGTTATTTTTTATACATTAGTAACAAATATAATTTTTGTTATTGACAGGTTGTGTTTTTATGAAAAAATGTATGATTTTGGGTGAATCATGAGACCGTTGCAGTATATATAGCACAGAAGTTTCTTTTGTATCTTTCGTTATCGTCTTTTGTTTTCTTTCACTATCGTCATTGTGTTGATGACGTCATTTTAATAAGCATTTGTTTTGTAAATGCTCTAGACATGTTCAGTCTTGTTTCTAGCTTTGTTCAACTCGCACCGTTTTTCTTATAGACAAAGTTTTTATAGTGATTGTGAGACCCAAAAAATGTCAAAAAAAGCAAAACTTTCTACATATTTAGAAAATGCAACTAACATACCTCAGGAATGTTCAGATGTAGAGAGTGAATTATGTGATAGTAATGGTGATAATAGTAGTGCTATTATCGAAAGTGACGATGAGGAAATTTCTGATGAAGACAATATAGATCAGTCAAGTGACAGTGATTGTGAAAATATTCTAAACAAACGCACAGGACGATGTATGCGATTCCCTTCCAGTTCTGAAGATGAATGTGGAAGTATCATACCAAATCAGCAAACTGAAATTGCTTCCGACGGAACTATTTGGACGAGAATTGAAGGTATTGCTGGTAGATTACCACTTCATAGTGTTTTCAAAGATGTACACGGGCCAACAGCACATGCTAAAAGAAACATTATGAACGGGAATCTAAGTAGTGCGTTCCTATTATTGATTGACAACCACATTTTGGAACATATTCGAATTTGTACTGAGTTAGAAGCCTCTCGAGTTTTGGGGAAAAATGGGCAATTACGGAAGAAAAATTGAAGGCATTTCTAGCAATATTATATGCACGTGGAGCGTACGAAGGAAATAATTTGAGGCTTCAATATTTGTGGAATAACAAGTGGGGACCATCATTTTTCTCTAACACTATGAGTAGACGTGATTTTACTGAGATTCTGCGATACATTCGTTTCGACAAAAAAAATCAGAGGAGTCAACGTTTGCAGACAGACAAGTTCGCTTTAGTCTCAGCAGTTTGGGATAAATTTATTGAAAACAGTAAAAATTGCTTCAAACCAGGAGCTTATATTACCGTGGATGAGCAACTATTTCCATCAAAGGCCAGATGCAGGTTTACTCAATATATGCCAAACAAACCTCAAAAATTTGGCATAAAGTTTGGTTAGCGTCCGATGTAGAGACGAAATATGTGGTAAATGGTTTTCCGTATTTAGGAAAAGACGAGACACGAAATGCATCAACCGCCCTAAGCGAATTTGTCGTGATGAAACTTCTTGAACCATATACCATGAAAGCTAGAACTGTAACAACTGATAATTTTTTTACAAGTAATCCTTTAGCGTTAAAATTAAAATCTAAAAATACTGCGTTGCTTGGAACAATACGCGCAAACAAGAGGGAGCTGCCAAAAATTTGCAAACTGAAAAAATACAATATGGAACGTTTCTCAACGTTGTTGTACCAATCCAATAGATGCAAGCTTACTATTTATAAAAGCAAACCAAATAAAAAAGTACTTATACTAAGTACAAAGCATAAACACATCAAAATTGATAAAGCTGCAAAGAAATTACCGGAAACCGTATCGTTTTATAATAATACTAAATTTGGCGTCGATATTACTGATCAAATTGCACGAAAATATACGGTGTAATCAGGATCCAGAAGGTGGCCACTACAAGTATTTTTCAATATTTTAGATTTAGCCGCAATAAATAGCTGGATATTGTACAAAAACACTACAGGAGAAAATGTCTCACGAAAAGACTTTCTGTTTCGATTAGCAGAAGAACTTGCTGCAAAATATCAGACTTCAAGGCAAAAACCAGCCGAAATCAATACACCAACCACAAATGCCACTGTTCCTGTACGAAAATGGTGTCAAATAGGATATTGCAATAACAATAAAACTACAAATATTTGCAATAAATGCAAAAAAGTCTATGCGGAAAGTGTACACGCAGCAAAATCTACATATGTAGAAATTGAGAGCTTTAAACTGTAAAACAATTAAATGTTTTGTTATTTGTCAATGTCTATAATTCCATTTATCTATTATACTTAATATTGTTCAACTTTATTTTTATCTTTTTTATGAGTAAATATAGGCTGGAAACCACAATAAGCCTTATTTCTAATGCACCTGTCATTTTGACTGGTTTGGTACAAATAGGTATACGTAAACAGCTGGTATATCTAGTGTTAAAATGTCAACCAGATTTAAAAGTTTATTTTCATTAAGAAAATGAATAAGACATTGTATATCATATATATGCAAATTACAAAAAGTTGAGAATAAGAAAAAAATATTCGCTAAAAATATGTATATAAATAGAATTATGTAATTGTAAATATACGAGTAGTATTTATGTAAAATAAAAAATTAAATTGTAAAATTGCATATAAACTTTATGAGCAGTTTTATAGTATAGTTTGGCCTATGTTGATAGTATTGTAGAATTAAACCAATTGTTATTGTTATTGCTATATTATATTTGTAGTATTATTTGTAGGAGAGTTGTTATAGCCAACCCGAGTCTCCTTTAAAAAGAAATGTCTCGAGACGTGATGTTTCTATGTAAGTTATCTTTAAAACATAAAATAAATACTAAAAATACTAAAAATTACAACAAAAACAATATTAAATTTAAAAAAACGTTTATTTAAAAAGAAATCAAAGACCTTAGTAAAATTCATGTGAATCCTTGACTCAGAAAGAATTGTCATTGTTACTTTCTACTCGGATATTCAGCATAAATTTCGACGTTTTTCAATTATTAAATTTTTATTTTGTGATCAATTCTCTATAGTAATTATTTACTATAGAGAATTTAAACTAAATAGTCTGAGTAATAAACGCGATGACTAAACTGTGGGGGATTCACTCATTTCGCGACTATTTTATAATACAAATAACAATAATGAAAAATCTGACAATACACTACAAGCAGTTTTAGTATTTTATATTTTATTAGTTACATACATTTTTTGTAAAATTCAAATCATTTGGTGGACCGCATTTTCAAACGTCTCGGGCCGCATGTTGGTCACTACTAATTTAGAGTAATATAGTGTAAAAAAATAAATTAGAGTAAAATAATTCGAATAAGCAATTTATGCTGAGTGAAATTTGTTATTTTTAGAGATTAAAAAATGCGTAGTTGAAATTCAGACAATAAAGCGTCGGGAATTTAATAAATTAAGGTTTGAATGATTATATGATGAAATTTTTATGATATCCAATAATACTAATAATAATAATTTACTTGACCATATCCACACAATAAATTATGCACTTCTTATCAGGCACATAATATAATAACTGTTTGTCATCGTCTAGAAATGCTTTGTCAGTAAATAATTGTAAATTTTGAAATTTCTTTTTATGATTTTGAATGAATGCTTTTAAACTGACAACCGTTTCGGTAACCGGGAAATCAAAACTACCAACAAATTGGGTAATGTCATCCTCAGTTTTTAATGGATTCAAAAGAGTAATGTTGACATTCAAACTTTCGCTAAATTTTGATTTTTATTGGATTTTTTAGCAATTTAACTCTTTATTTACCCCACCCATACTTTGACTTTTGAATAATCGCATAAACCACTTTCATTCAATGCCAAATTAACTTCTAATGCTGAACCATTTTCTCTAAATAAAAACAAACTTCCTTCAATATGATATAACTTTTTAAATTCCGAGATAATTTGGCCGAAATGTGTAACTATAGGAAATTGTACAAACTTCGGTATTCCGTAATAGTTGCGTTTGATTCGCAGAATTATGTCACTAAATATAAAATGATTCATTCTGTGCGTAAAATTCTGTAATTTATGTAATTATATTTATACTAGCTATACCCCGTCAAAATTGTCGGGATCGTGTTATTAATCCAAATACATAATTCTCCATAGATTTGTATGTTAAAAATAGATTCGATATGTTGTTTAATGCTTATTAATTAAAATTTATTAAAGCAAAAATGAGTAACATAAGAAAAAAAAGTTATAATCCAAATTGGAGAAATTGTGCATCATTTGATTGAGGAAGGACGATTTTCAGATAGCATAAAATAAAAATGTCATGTTGTCGATCAAAATTAAAAGTTATAATAAAAGTTGCCATTTGGTGATTTTAATTAAGCGTTATTCCATAATCACCTATTCACATATATACAGAGAATTATGTATTTAGATGTTACACATCACAGACAGACATTCATACATACGCTAGCTCATTATATAATTTTATGATATATATAATTAATTAATAAATACAAAAATATTCGATAATAATAATTACAATTCTACATTATTATGTGTAAGGAAATAATCATGAAACCTTATGTAAGATTTTACACTATATAAGTAGTATGTAGTAATGACTCCAGCGTACTTTCAAGGTTATCACAATTTAATATATTCTAACAAGTGTGTAGTTTATAACAAGAATATTTCAATTTTAACAAAATATTAACTAGTAATTATTCGATTTATTATAAATAGCCATCCTATGTTTCGCCGTACCATCAAGATTGCGGATGATACCGTTGCTGTTATGCTTGGTAAGGAAAAAGTGTGTTTGGATAGACCAATGTATATTGATTTATCCAAACTTCGCACGTACCAGTTTCAATATAAAGAGCTACGGAGTAATAGAGAATTCAATTGTCACTTACAGCTGTATCCACAAATGATTGCTGATGGGCTCTTAGATATTTCAAATTATCCAGTGACCGATGCGTTGTTCTTAGATAAAATTTGTTCAATAATCGGGAAAGTTAAAGATGAGAATAAAGGAAATCAATTTAAAGAATGGGTGTTCCATTGACCCAAGTTCTACTCACTTCAAGGCGATATAAACACTCTAAAAGCCAAAGGAATAAGTCTTACGAATTCTAATCTCACACATGACACTTACAAAAAAGTGTATACTGATTGTGGAACAGTGAACATTGCACAAGAGAATAGGAAGTGTCAATCATCAGTTGTATATTTCCATAACAGAAAAACGAGCTCTTCAATGTTTTGATAAAAGGTATTGGTTCAATTGTAATGAAAGCTTTGGTCACAATAATATTCATTATATGCATACCTTAACTGCTCTGTTTAGAAATGAATGCAAACAAAAACAATCATGGTCAATTTAACAATCAAAGGTGTCATTTATGTGAATAATAAAATATATATTTTGAATAATTTGACTTAGTTAATTAAAAAATGTTTTATCATTTAATAATTTATTTGTCAGATTAATTTAGATAATTAGTTTTAAGTATGATTTATTATTTTCATGAAAACTTTTTTCTTCTTAAAATACCCATTATATCTAAAATTAACTCAATGCTATTTTATAATAAATTGAATAATTACTACTTAAAATTTTGTTAAAATTGAAATATTCTTGTTATAATTTACGCACTAAAAGTGCGTTGGAGTCCTTATACTACTTACATATTGTTTATTTATCATAATTGTTTACTTAGAAACACCTACCATGTTATGAAATTAAGTAATTATTTACATAAAAATAAGATAATTATTTTACAATTATATTAACAAATATTTTCAATAAATATATTTTAAAACTTTAGATGATAAAGTGACTTGGGTTGAATTGAATTTGTGTAAATGATTAGACAAGCACCATGCAAAAGAATATAGAAATAATGCTCTACAGCTATATTAGTTCAGAATAAAATCCGTGAATGAAACAGTGTTTATTAAGATTCAGTAGAATAGAACTGCAAGTTTATCAAATAATACTAACTCAAAAAAAACCTTTATTAATATCAATTTACAATTTTCTCAAATACTATTAATACAATTACTTGATTATAAACAGGAAACCCAAAAGACCACCTTAAGAATTTACTTAAACAAATGGAAATTATTTAAAAAAGACGTTTAAGCAAAAAAAATTTGAAAAGTTTCATTGGCTTCAAAAATGTGAAGTAACTGATATCGCTATACTTAATATTGTCGAGCATCTAAAAAACTTATCAGCTGATTTAGAAGGAAGATTTTAAAGAAATCGATTTTCCAACTTGGGTGATGCAGTCAATGTCAGTTAATTTATCTCATATTTCAAATATGCAGTACCAAGAAGAATTAGCAGAAATGTAGTGTCGAGTCAGTTAAAACTTTATTTAATATGAAAGGATTGATGGCATGGTTTTTTGAAGGGACCAAGATTAAATATCCAAGCACAACAGAATGTGCAAGAAAACTATTATTACCGTTTCCTTCTTCATATTTAGCTGAATGCGGATTTAGTGCCATAACTGATTTGTTACTTTAAAAAAGAAATAGTTTGGATATAACACAACGGGGAGATATAAGAATGAAGCTAACAAAGTTGGAACCCAATATAAAATCACTTTGTAACCAGCATCAAGCACAAGGATCTCACTAAATTTCATTTATTAAAAACTTGAATAAATGTTATATTTTATTTTATTTACTTATATATTGTTTACTTGAATTTTTTGTTTAATAAATCACTTTTTGTGATTTCTTCCTGCAGTATATCATTCATGCTACTTATGAAAATTTTTTAATATTAAAAATTATTCATATGTAACAAAGGGGGAGGGGACATTTTAAGTTTTTATGAGCTTCGGTGTGGCATGGCACTAAAAAGGTTGGGAAACACTGGCATAATCTAATAATATATGTTGCTAATTTTAATACGATCCAAAATTTCTAACAAGGAAGACTTTTCATCACTTTCTCAATGTCACTAACACCAAAAAACCTTTACATCGTGTACCACATGCATCAAACTAAATAATGAAACCATATTTATCAATTCAGTTCTTGATTTGTCAGCCATCATTAATGTTGGATGATTTAATGTTAATTATAATTATTAGTCAATGTAATCTATTTGATTTCTTTCAATATAACATAATAATTAGCAATTGCATTGAAGTGAAAATTACCCAGAAACTAACATTAGCAAAATAAAATGTTAGAATAAAAATGAAATCAGTCAAATTTGTAAATTCATATGAAAAATTGGATGGCTAAAAGTGAATTTGAAATTGAAAAAATATAAAATGGAAAATAGAATCAAAAAACAAGGATGTAATAGTTTTGGAAAATGGGCAGCGCTTTCGAATAGATCGATTATTTAAATTAATTTTCCCATCAAAAAATTGAAGAAACTTCATCGACAAAAATTCCATGATAATTAATAACTTAATCACAATTATTGAAATGATTCAATAAGCTTATACAAATTTATTATACTTACTAAGCAGGTTCAGAGGAAATTTCATAATATATACTATTGTCGTATAGTTCTTGAGGAATAAAATCGTTATTATTCAATTCAATGAGTTTTGGTGTAAGATCACGATAAATAAATTGAATATCATGAGCTCTTTCGTTAATTCGGTCAGCTAATTTCATTTCATATATACGACATTATCATTTCTGGTAAAGGCAAATTGGTCAGTATCATCAGGATCCTCTTTATTTATTAGAGTAATTAATTCCATTTGACTGTTCAAAAGAACTAAAGTGATAATATCTATTTAAACAACATTTCTCAACTAAATTTTTATTTTTATATTAAACAAAATAATTTATTAATTTAGTACCTTTAGTTTATAATTTATTATCATATTTCAATTACATTCAAATTTTCACAAGTTTAGAATAAAAAGTACTGGAAAAGGGAAATTTATGTGTTCACATACTCAGTAAACAAAAATTTAGGACAGATAGTAGACTTTGGCTGGTTCATAACTGTAGTGAGCCTAAGTTCTAGTCAGCCCAACTAGGCCCCAATTTCTGGCATTCAATGGCAATTCTATTACTTATCTCCACCATGATTTAGATACTGCGAATTATGTCTTAGCTTTTGTTACTTCGATAGTTAAATTTTATTTGATTATAATAATAATTGTGTTTAATATTTTATTTGAATTATTTCTAACTACAATAATAGTTTACCAATAAATATGGTTTGATTTTGAATTGGTTTTTGGAAATGGGCGTTAAGGTGAATTTTGACCTCACAATCAACCTATAGTTAGAATGACATGATTTCCCTGACTGGAGACTGAATCGAGATATGTGCTCACGCTTTTAATAAATGTAGTCAACACAGTATGTTTTAAATTGCAACGACAAACGCGTCTCGTGAAGACTATGTTAAGCTAAATGATTATAATGGAAAATGACTTAATATGACTTGATTGATTTCATCTATTTGTTTTCTACCACCCTAAGCAATTTTAGTTCACATTCTATCTGCTATATGTAGAAATTTGCAAAATGTATAAAAATTAATAAGTTATTTGGAATTTTGAAAAAATAAAAATTGACTTACTCTCAGTGAAATTGATATGCATGGATTGCAAATGATGAAAGGAATATAGTTATAATAATATAAAATATCAATGAGTGTCTCCAGAAAATATATTCAAAAAATAATAATTAATATAAAATATTAGATAAATAATTTAGTATCTATTTGGGAAATCCGAGCCATGTAGTAACCCTGAGATATAACTGCTAAAATTAATTAATTAGTTTCCTTCAAAATAAAATTACGCAAAATAAAGATGCTGTTTACAAAAAGGTGAAATATCGCCTGCTTAATTATCTTGTTAGGAAAATATCTCTTAAGAAATTGTTTTAATGTTAGTAATTTAATTAATTAAACTAAAGAAACCTATGAAAAGGAACGGCACTGATAACCATTTTTTAGTTGGTCGAAGGACGAAATAAGCAACAAGCAAGGAGAGCGAAGCATACTCTAATTAAAAGTCATTACAATAGTTTGAATAATTAAGATAAAATTTATAGTAGTAGAATTTAATAATTAAGGGTCAAAATAGCTGATATAGTATATTGACTTAAGGATCAGCGGTGTTGGACATACAATTATAATAAAAAATTTAATGATTAGGTATTCGGTTGAGATAAATGGACAAATTAAAATATGACCCCGGGATTTTATTAGGTAGTTTTGCGGCCATGATGGATTGTCCTGGGTTTTTAGTGGAAATTTTGAAATAATTTTCTTTAAGTTAGACTTTTATGAAATTTTTCTTTAATTTTTCCAAATCGTCTTTATTTGGATTTGTTTTGGGTTGTTTTATGGTTTTCGGTTATATTTGAGTAGGTTTTTCTGTAACACTTCTTGTTGGGTTTTATTTATTTTTATTTAGATGTTTTAAATTTTGTGTGTGGTTCTCTTTGTTATTATTATTTACTTGATGTTTTATATGTTTGTAGGGTTTTTAGTTAATAGAAATCGGTTACCTCTGACTCCTCGTGTCCTTTAAATCAAAACAATAAACGACTCAACGTATATTGAAATCAAAATATATTTTCTCTAAATAATACACAATCAATAAAAAAAATAGTCCAACAGTTCGAGTTTGACCGATTCTCCGCTCGGTGTTGATGCTTTGATAAAGATAATATTCACCTTTTATTTCCTTAGGTTCTCTTGACTAACGTTTTCCTTTTTTCAATTTGATTTGATCCTTTTTCACCCTTTTTATTCTTATTCTATCTCTACTTTTCCCCAATCTCCTAAATTCGTTTTTATCTATCCCTAAGCTCGATTTCTTCTAACTCTAGCTGAGGCAAAATGTTGATTTGCTCTGATTTTCCCTTTCCTTATATACTCTTCGAAATCGGGATGACAAATGGTTATTGCCGAGCCAATCTCTCACTTGACATTCGAATCCACATATTTGCTTCGGCTGTCACCCTTAATGGTCCAAAGAACAAAGATAATAAATGGCCGGTCGGCCTTTCTACACGCACTATCTTCTCCTTGCGCTTTTCTAATTAATCATTGTGTCAAGCTAATGGGCCCAAATCTTCTTTCTGTTTGCTCTTCTTCTTGTTTACCTAGCTCGGGTTTCCTTCATATCTCCGGTTCTGAATTGGCTCGGGTTTCCCATTAGCTCGAGTTTTCTATTAGCCAATTAATTAATTAATTAACGTTTTCTGTTTTTACATATTTGAATGCTTTTCGACACTTCTTAACCATTTCCTGATAAATCCTTGATCATCATTTTATTGACCATTAGCTAATCTATACCTGTCTCGTTTTCCTAATTCGATTTCGATGATTTTACAATTTATTGACTTTTCTCCGAATTCCGGATTCTTGCCTTTCGCAATTGCTTTTGGCATTTTCTAATACCGCTTCCATCACACTTTCCTTTACTATCAATTCTGTGCATGATCACGCTTTTATTTGTCTTTTCCTTCACTTACTTTTATTTAAATTTTCAACCTAAATTTCATTTAAATTTATTTTAATTTACGTACCTCAACATGTCTTAATTTTAAATAAACTTAATGCTGGGTGTGCGTGTTGTGTATCGAATTTATTTTTGTCATTTTGTCACGAACCTAGTTTTTGGGTCTAGAAATCAGTTATAGTCTAAGAATTGTAAGAAAATCTTATCATAAACAGAAACAAATTATTTTTCTGAAATTTATTGTATTTACAAATGAAACTCTACTGTTCGCCACTTTAGACTAAAACTCTGCATATTATCATTTACCAAATGTTTTAAATTAAAATATACCTCTTGAAACAGATATTGCCTTCTACAATCATTTCTAGCTCTCTTGAGAAATCTTCAACCTGGGTCCAGATATTTTTGGCTTCTACAATTCTTTTTAATTCCCGACCGTAAGATTTCAAAATAATTTTACCAATTTGTTGGGTTATTGGGTTGGTGGTAATATTTGTAAATTCAAATTTTTCACTTTTACTACACAGAGTGTTATATTACTTCACAAATTAACAATCCCGAACAAGTTAAACTATTATCAATATTCACAATAGATCGTACAAGTTGCAATTGCAACCAATTTACTCTAAATCAATTAATTACACAGAGCTTATTCCGACAATCCGTGAAAAATAGCCCTTCTCGTATAATTTTCTGTAACAATAACAACAATCAGTAGCCATCAACCAACTCAATCCTAGAATACGTTGCTCGATTGTTCTATTTGTTTTGACTACAACTTTATTCACTTCACTTCTACCTTTGATTCAAATTTACTAAAGATTCTCGTCACTTTCCCAATCAACTATTTATTATCAACGAGTTCTCTTCTGTCACTTTGTTTTTACTCTATTTTTAACTCTTTTAATTCTCATTTTAATTCTCTTTTAACTCTCTTTCAACTTTTTTGTTAATTCTCCCTTTTACTCACCTTTCACTTCTCTCTTCTGACTTCTGACTTCTGTGTCTTTTCTTTTATAGCTTGCCACACTTGCTGTACTTGAGATAATTTTGTTTTTCAATTTTTTCTTCTCTGTGTTCCACCTCATTTCAGTCTAATCTCTGACAGATGTCGAGATATGACCTGTTTTCCCTTTTCGTGTTATCCTGGCTTTTCCTGTCATTTTGATATCTTTGACAAGCTGTCAAGATATGGCTTTTCCCATGTTTTGTGTTTCTGGAATTTGAAATTCCTTCTTCGTTTGCACTATTTAATTAACAATGACCTTTATTTTAATTTTTGTTTGTTTGCTTTTATTTGATTTATCTTTCTCATTTCATTTCTTTTTACTTCCGTTTTCTTCTCCGAGTTCCCATAGATCGTCCCGTTTGTCATGACGATCTTACCCCCAGGTAATTTACTTATTTATTATTTTATTTGCTATTTAGATATCTTCAACAATTCTGATTGGACTGAAAAATAGTTCAAACTCAACAGATAATGAAAGTACAGTATACAAAGTTTTCGGAAAGGCGACAAATCTTCTATCACTTAAATAAAATACAACTAAAAACACCGAAACTAACAAACAAATAGCAAACAAAAACAGCAAAACTACTGAAAAGAAAGAAACAGCGATTATGAAAAGGAGGCCCGAATCCGAAATGGATGGAAAAGTAGTTCTGACGACAGACTACATCTTAATTAAAAAGTCTTTCACAAAAGGTTTCGAACCAAAATTCTAAGGCCCATTCAAACTGCTTGAAGTTAACAAAATCGTTGGAAAAATAATAAAATACAACGCCAAAACAAGAATAAACATAAGACGAAAAAATTCTTACCACAACAATCAAAATAATCTAAACAACCTAACAAAAGACAAAACACTATCTCAAATAAAACTACAACCAAAACCACAAAAACATCACATTCAACTACAAAAACTCAATAAAACTATTCGACAAAGACACAATAGTCACACCCTTATACAAAAAAAGAAACAGCGAAAACATTAAATAAAAACACAAACATACACAAACAAGACTGAGTTTACAGTTTTTTTGTATATATGTAACGAAACAAGAGTAAATGTAAATTTTCTTTGTTTTTATCTACGCTGTATTTTTAAAAAAATTTGAAATATACATAAAAATATAACAAAACAGAATTAAAACCAATAAAAAGGGAAATTTTAAAACGTTAATATTAATTTTTGTTGACTCATGAGTAGGGTAACACGTGGACCCGTGAACAAAGACATATGACGTCAACTTTAAGGTCAACTTAAGGTCAACCCGCGATCAAATTTTAAGGTCAGCTTAAGGTCATCATAAGGTCACTATGAGGTCATGGTTTGGTCATGGTAAGGTCAATCTGAGGTTTTTTACAGCTTCTCTTTTAAATTTTAAACGAAGACATATGACGTCATACATCGGGAGGGGTATTTTTAAGGTCAAGTTTAAGGTCAACTTAAGGTCACCTTAAGGTTATGGTATGGTCGCAGTAAGGTCAATCTGAGGTTTTTTACAGCTTCTCTTTTAAATTTGAATTCCCAAATTATTGTACCATCAATATAAACCATATAACTACTATTACGCGCACGGTGATACTCTGAGTTTATCCGACAAGATATTCTGTTCCCCTAAGGGTACTACGCGCAAGGGTACTGCTAACACTCAACAGCTCACAAGGATATCAATAGAAATATTGTAGCAAAACACATATAGTCTATGAACCAATCAGAATCATATGGCACACAATTCTGTAGTATAAATAAAACATTATATTTTAAATTACTGTGAAAAATGTCAAAACCTAATTTCATTGACAACTTGCTAAAAGAGATCGTCAACAAAAACATTACGGAAAGCCTCAGTTTCCTAATCAATCGGACTGAACAAATTATTAAAGGCAACCATATCGACTACCAGAACATGATGGATATGGAATACCTTGAAACAAAGAAGTTTTATTTTAATCGAATCTTCAATTGCCTATTCGACGAAGAAATGAAGTGGACTCGAATAATTGTAGGATTCACTTATATGAAAATTATCATCGAAAAAAGTTTATGGGACTCAGAACATTACTACCAGTAGTCTCAAGAAGTAATTTATTTTATAATCTATATTTTAATAATATTCATTTTTTAGATAATCAAATCCAAATTTACTCCGTGGATAGAAGCCAATGGCGGATGGGGTGTATTAAATCAACTCGCCCGAAATGCCAAGGAAATCGACGAGCACAAAATAAAGTTTGAAAACTATATTAAACTTGCAACAGGTGTTGCGATCTTGTATATTATTTGTCTATTTTTCAATAAAAATTAATGTAGTTTTTTTGTTTTATTTCTTTGAAGCCGATTTCATCAAAGGAATCATAAAATCTTGCATATCGGTTGTTGAAACATGCATGTTGAATACATGATAGATTCGTATTCAACCGTTTAAAAACCTCGTCAATAGATTAAACATCTATCATTGAAAGTGTGCCGAATAAGAATTGAAATTTAGTCGGAATTAGCTTGATCGGTGATACCAATTTCATATTGATTTCTTCTTTAAAAAATGCATTTTATAGTTGTGGAACATTTGAACAGGTTGTACAAATTCTGCAACAAGTTTTGGTTTTTCAGTGCTTGATATTTTCTTGGTCATCATGAATTATGATTGAATTGTAATGGTACAGGGTTTTTACACCTATGACTAATGTTTATAATCCAATCAAATTGCAGTATGTCTTTGTTTTAATTGCATTCAAAATGCATTGATGTTGCATTGTCATATGTTATATGTGTCATATTATTATTATTATTATTATTATTATTATTATTATTATTATTATTATTATTATTATTATTATTATTATTATTATTATTATTATTATTATTTTTATTATTACAGATTTTATTATTATTATTATTACTATTATTAATATTATTAATCGTATTTCTTTTTCTATTACTATTTACTAAAAAAAGACCAAACAAAAAATAGTTAAACATAAAAATTTATTTGGATAAAATTTGACAAAAATGATAATTACGAAGACCATTCGACATATCTTTGGTAACGGAAATCGCAACAGCTACATCCCAAAATGCAAGGGAATTCTGCTTCCACTTCCTTCATTGTTCTTCCAATCTTCACATCCAAGAGAAACGTATTAATGATATCGAAAATCCAGATTCTGGTTTCATTGTAAATTAAATCTGGGATTATTGCAACATCTCGATCTTTGAGAATATCATACATTTGCGGGTAATAAAAATACAATCTCTCCAGTATAATTGCATGATATTCATCTGAAATAATAATATGATAAATATAATTAATAATAAAAAATTTAAATTTACCATAATGTTCATGTTCTTTCATGGCTGCTATAGCTGAACTTTGAATATTGTACATGGTTTAAAAATGATAACTAAACCCAAAACATTTTGTTATAAATAATCATCAGCCAATTAAATTTCGACCAATCAGAATCATGCATTTCAGTTGCATTGAATTTGCAATAACATGATTTTTAAAATAATTAATTAAGTGATAATAAAAAATCTAAAAATTCATTTCCTTCAATTATTGATTTAATTTCAGACATGATATTATCAACTATACATTTGTAATTAATATTTTTTATTCCAAGAATTACTAGAATCTTACCACTAGCGATTATATTTACACACATAGGGTTATATTTTATATATATCAAAGCTGGAAATAATTCTGGTTCGTAAACACATGGTATTTATTTAGCCAGGTTATTTAAATTACAAGAAAAGCACATATCGGAAGTTACGGTTATCGATTGTATTTATAAATCATAAACATTATATTCACTAGCTTTGATTATTTCCTTACACCCCATAATTCTACATTTACCAGTTTTGAAATATATTATGGGATATATTTTACTTCTATTGATAAGTTGTTGTGGTTTCCCCATAGGAAATACCATTTTTGATACATCAGCTTTTGCTCAGTAATTTATATTTGAAAGTATTTATTTGAAAGTATATATATATATAGTTATTTTAAAACAAAGTTCATTTAAATTATCACTATACACAATAATTGTATAGTTTAAATTTAAAAAATGGAATTACGAATTGAAGGAGTATACCAAATCGTTGGTCCAAGTTATTGCGGAAAAACATTATTTGTTTGTAAATTACTAAAAACAAATTTATTCAAAACAAAATTCAACGATATTTATTAGCATAGGGGCGCCGACGAAGAACATGGATTGACACAATCAAGTTTCTGCCAGTTGAAAAAGAAGAAAACAGTAAAGGATTTTGATAAAAACTGGTCAAGTCTTTTGAAGAAAGATGATGTGTACCTAAAAGCCAATAAAGAAAAGAATTTTAATAATTTATTCACAAAAATCAGCAGACATGTTGGTGTAACAATTATTTTCATAA
This sequence comes from Schmidtea polychroa, assembly GCA_959609185.1. Lineage (NCBI taxonomy): Eukaryota > Metazoa > Platyhelminthes > Tricladida > Dugesiidae > Schmidtea > Schmidtea polychroa. The sequence goes on along the minus strand of CAUHTR010000351.1, from coordinate 66,308 downwards.
CACAAAATCTATTTCATCAAGGTGGTGCACATCGAACACGTAATTTAAATGTACAATATTTAGTTATTTTCAAGAATCCTAGAGATCCAACTGTCATTGATTTTCTTGGACGACAAGCATAACCTAATAGCCGTAATTTTCTTATCAATGCATTTCAAGATGCTACGAAAATATCGCATGGGTATATATTTCTCAATTTAACACAACAATGTCTTACTGATATACGGGTAAAAACAGATATTTTCAACCCAAAAGGTGCCATGGTTTATAAACAAGGTTCAAAACAGAGTTGAAAACATATAAATCATGTTTTCAAAAACAAGGATATCAGGTAAAAAACAACCTAGAGTTCCACCAACAACTAGTTATATTCCATCTACAGAACTTATTACAGAAAATTTTCCTGCAATGAATCTTATTTCGAAAAATCCTAAACCTAAACCTAAAAGTAAAACCACCAAGAAAGTAAAAGTTGTTAAAAATCATCGGAATTTCCCGTTTTTCAATACATTGTTAAAGGCACCAAGTATAAAAAGAAACAGTATTTTGCAATCATTTCCAAATTATGTTGTCGATGATTTACTCGATATTATACTTAAAGTAGTCAAAGGCAAGATTAAAATCAGTAAATCTAAAACGCAATTACTGAGGAAAACATAGGAAACCTTTGCTATCATTAGTAAATAATAAAAATCGTCAACAAATGAGAAAAATTATATATAAACAACAAGGGGGATTTATCGGTGCATTGATACCTTTAGCAATATCATTATTAGGTGGAATAATAGGAAGTCGATCATAAACAATGGTTGCTAATCCTTCATTACCCGACATTAAATTTAATATTAAATCCTCTTGTTGTAATGGAGAAGATTTGGACGAACCCCGAAGATGAAGCCGGTTTTGGTGGAGTCGCAAAATTAAGGAAAAGAGTTCCGAATTCGAAAAAGGAAACTCAGAAGTGGTTATCAGACCAGCTTGCGTACAGTTTGAACAAACGAATGCAGAAACGATTCCCAAGAAGAGCGTATAAAACATATGGAATAAATGATTTATGGCAAATAAATTTGATGGAGATGATACCCCATTCGAAAATTAACAATGGGTATAAATATATTTTAAACAATAATACCCTGTAGGTAAATATTTTACAAAGTTATATAACTTGTACAACAATAATTGGTTACTTATTAAAGAACAGACAACAGTTATATAAACCGCCATAAAGGTTATTTCAAATAATCAAGGATGACCGCGATAGTTTAGTCCCAGAAAATTAGACAAACTTTTCCTAACAATTGATTTTTTATCTAATAATTATAACCTAGAGCAGTGTTTCCCAAACGGTGTGCCGTAAGGTTGAAGCCGCGAGCAAGAAAAGTTTGGAAAACACTGACCTAGAGAGATGCAGCAACAAAGTGATCACTGATATTTAATAGTTATACGCAGCACCGGCGCTAGAGTTTCAGATGATGTGTGAAAATTGCATATTACTGCCTTCGCATTCCATAATAAGAGTAAAAAAAAACGATAAATTCATACATAACAAAACAATATAACTTTATTACTTTTAATTTAATTCATATTTATTATAAAAACATCAAAATCTTAATATATAAGCAAACTATTTTGAAAAAAAAAGCTTTCTGGCTTTCATTCGAGAAAATTTTAATCGCAAATCTTCAATATTCAAGTCATTCACAATGTCGCTTTCAATCGAAATCGTAGCCAAATTGTTCAGTCTATCTTGACTCATGCTCGATCGTAAATAGTTTTTTATAATTTTAAGCTTTGAAAAGCTTCTCTCAGCACATGCTACAGTAATTGGCAATGTAAGAAGAATTCTTAATGCAACAGATACATTTGCATAGATTTCGTTTAAATTATTTTCATACAAAAATTTTAAAGATTTTTCTGGTCCCAAATTTTAGCAAAATTGAGAGGAAAGGGATTTAAGTTCAAAATGTAAATCTGCTCCTGAAATATCCTTTTTAGTTCCTTCAGTCAGTTTAGCTTCCAATCTGTTGCAACAAATTTTTATATCTTCATCCGGCATCAAAGAGAGACTTTTGATGTCGAATAAAAATTTGAATGGTTCAATTCCAGCTTGAAAGGCTTCAAATCTATCTTTTATCACTTTTGTAGCACATTCAAACATCTTATCGAAAACATTTTGCTTGTATGTTTTCTTTGGACATAAATTTTCTTCTATAATTTCTCGCTCGTCAAAAAATCTTTTTCTTTTTCTTTCCCTTCTAGCGGATTCTATGGGAAACAATTATCCACTTTCAAATTATAAGCAAGTTCTTGAGCTTTGTAAAATAATGGTATCAAATTTATTTTTGGTAATAACTTTTCTTCAAGAAAGTCATGTTCTTTCCAGTGAAGTTGAAGCCTCCATAATATTCATTTGAATTGATTGAAGTGTTTGCTTGCCAAATTAATTTCAAATAAAGTTCATACCAAATCCTGATTGAACATAGGAAATCGGAACTTGTGATTTTTGAAGCAATTGATTCTGCTGTAATTTTCACAACTGCTTCGTGTGTTGATTTAGCAACATCTTGAAGTGCTTCATAAATTTTTGGCAGTTCGAAGTGAAGAGTTTTTATAGCATTGATGTGACTTTCCCATCTCGTATCGCTTAGTGGTTTAAGAGTTAAAGATGGACATTTTGACTGCAAAATTACCCATCTTTTTGTTGACGCAGAAAAGAACTTATAAACTTCTTCAATCATGTTGAAGAATATGGCAATCTGGGATGAACACTTTACTGTATCTACCACTACTAAATTTAAAGTGTGACTGCAGCATGGTATATAAAATGCTCGGGAGTTTTTATTTAGAATTTGAGCTTGAACGCCCTTTATATTCGCTCCATTATCATAGCTCTGGCCTCTGATATTTTCAATTGATAAGTTAGAGTTTTCTAGAGAATCGATTATCGCTTTTGTTAATTCAATTCCGGTTGAACCATTTATCAAGTGGAATCCAAGAAAACTTTCATTTATATAAATTTCGTTATTAATATCCACGTCTACATCGAATCAGCATCGACATTTGTTCCTGGTGGCTGATGTCTGGTGTACAATCAACAATAATTGAAAAGTACACGGATTTTTTGACCTCTAAAATTTTGTTTTTTATGCAATTGCCAATCAAGTCCATCGGAAATCCAGTTTTAAACGAACACGGAGACAAAATTTGGTACGCAAATGGTAGTCCATTAAAAACTTTTGGAAGAATCAAGCTTAGAACAAATAATAGCTTTTCTCGGCAGCTTGTTCATTTTAATATCTCCATTTTATTAATAATAAGTTTAAAAAATTAATTAAATCCTCGCAATAAATTAAAAAATCTAAAGCAAAAGACAAAATTTCATACAAAAATTATCCAAATGTCAAAAGTTTAAATCAAAGAAATGTTGAATTGCAATTTAGTTAGGAATTTAGCTAAGATTTCGAAAATAAATTAATAAGCTGCGAAACATCAGGTCTATCGCTTTGACATGGTTGAATGCACTTGTCAATAATTGCATCAAAATTGGTACCGGGATAGCGGTTACGCTCATAAACAATTGTTTTTTCCTTGATTATAGCGTCAAAAGCTTGATTCTCATTTTTTTTTGGATAAGGTTTTTGACCTGAAAGCAGAAAATATGTTCAACAATATCAAAGAAACTATTTGAAAGATTACGAGTAACCATCTCAATAAGCGTTGCTCCAAACGACCAAAACGTCTGCTTTAAATCCATACCGTTCACCTAGGTGAACTTCCGGAGCGACAAAACGTGCATCTTCTTCAATCTTTGATCCTTTAATGCCACTCAATAGCGCATCTGTCGATTGATCAAAGAGGAATTTAGAGAGATGAAAGTTGGTTAGCTTTGCAACTCCATTTCCATCAATAAGAACGCTTCCACCTGCACATCATAAATATCGATCCATTTCACATAATGAAATTAAAACAATTGTTTATGAGGATTTTTTTACATTACTGTAACTAAACAAATAGTTCGATAGTACGACATCAAGGAAATTATTGAAAGATTTAGTGACCGTCAAAATATTTTAACTGGTTATCACAATTATACTCAAGCCAATATCGGAGTTGGTTAGAATTTAGAATTACATCTAAAAATTTTGATTTCTCATTTTTTGTTTTCGTTAATTACTTAATGATTAAAGGTTTCGCTAGTCGCCAATGTTATTCAATAAGCTGTGATTATTTTAGTTTTTGGATTTTTAGTTTACCTAGTTTACTCCTATTGGTCGCAGTAAGTCACTTTATTTGGTATGATATCGTGATTTTTCGAGAATGGGTTTGCACGAATTCAATTTTTCGATGTTCTAAAAAACAAAGTGGAGAAATTACAAGTTGATCGATGTTATCGTTAGATTGCGATTACCTTTTTATTATTGTATGATGTTAAATTAGTAACTTTCACTGTAGGAACATCATGTTATAAATTAACTTTATTTAGATTTGTGATCTCATCGATATTAATAATATCCCCTAGAGCAGCGGTTTTCAACCGACTGTACGCCAGATGTAATTAAGTGGTAGACGAAAAAATAAATATAAATTATTTATAAATTGTATAACTTAAAATTTAACATTTTTACCATATTAATTTCAAAGATTATGATAGTCCATCATGCGTCTTGTTGTTTTAAATTTTCTAAAACTTCGTCTTAACATTCCCATATTTCTTTTATTAGTCGTCATTAATAATTTTTTTTCCACAACGTCTCGACTTTAATCAAACCTATGCAAATTTGGTTTGGGCGATAACGGATCAAAATATACAAATAATTATAAACTTATATTATTAACTACATTATAGACTAATGATTATTTATTATTATATTTTTTAAACCCATAATAGATCATTGGTTGAAACAACAACCACTTAAAAGAAAGCAAGAACCTGTCCAAGCAACTACTAGCACCGAATTTGCAGAGATTTATACTTCAGACGCCATAGTAAACACCAATGGGGGTAATGATAACCGTAAACAACGTAAAATCGTTAGACGGTATAATTATAAACAACGTAAAATCGTTAGACGGTATAATTACCTATTACGTATTACCTATCCTTTGGATTTGCATGGTGTGGAGATGAAAATGAACCCATACCTCAATGTGTCATCTGCAGTGAAAAAATGTTAAATCAATAAATGAAACATTCTCTACTTCAGCGTCATTTCAAAACTAAACATCTTCTGTTTAAAGATAAGCCAATTGAATTTTTTTAAACGAAAAATGATGGAAATGAAACAAAGTAAAAACAATTTAAAGTCGTTTACTGGAGTTAGCTCACAAGCATAAGAAGCATCTAATTTGATCAGTTTACGAATTGCACAAACATGGAAACCGCACATGATTGGTGAGAAACTAATATTACATGCTGCTAAAGATATTGTGGCTTATCTGGTGGGACCACAGGCTGCAAACAAGCTTGAGGTGGTTCCATTGTGAGATAATACTGCCCCACGACGCATTCAAGCTTCTGAAGTAAAAAAGATCGCAAAGATTTTTTGAGATTCAGTTAAATGAGAGTATTGATGTTACAAATTTTGCTCAATTGATGATGTATGTTAGATATGAATATGAACAGGCTGTAGAGGAAGATTTTTGTTCTGTGAGTCTTTGTCTGATCGGACAACTGCTAATGAAATATTTAAAAAAGTTAATGATTTTGTTGTACCTAATGGACTAAATTGAGAAAACTGCGTTGGTATATGCTCTGATGGGCTTACTGCTATGACAAGGAAGGATGGTGTAGTAGTTACTCAAATTAAACAAGTTGCACCTGGAGCTAAGTTCACACGTTGAAGTATCCACTGTGAAGCCTGATCTGGCAAAGCTATGCCTCCCAGTTTTAGATCGACTTGTTAAAATAATTAACTTTATAAAGGCACGGGCTCTAAACTCGCTCACGTTTTCCATAATTTGTAGCGAAATGGGAAGTGAACACAATAAACTTCTTTTGCACACTGAATTACAATGGCTATCTAGAGAAAAAGTTCCATTTCGACTTTTAACACTTCAAAATTTGAAACATTACATTTACTTTTTGTTGATTTAAACGAATTAAATTCGAATTTACAAGGAAGAAATATCACTCCATTTATTGTGAACAACAAAATAAATGCAATGGTGAAGAAGCTTCAGCACATTTTGTCAAATCTTGAGCAATCTCGCGTGGCTTCATTTTCTTCTCTGGAATCTTTGGTAGTAGAAAATGAACTTAGACTTCACATTGATTTGATTGAAGATATAAAAAACATTGCTCAGTTGATATTGGATTTCCATGAACAGTTTTTTTAATAGTTACTGTTATATATGACTCTGTTGATCTAAGTCTGTATGATTCTAAGTTTAACATTAACTGTAACAATAATTGGCTAAGTAGGTACTAATGAGTACAATTATACTGTTCGCATAATTTTGCATTATTTCGGACTCTTTGAAACTCGTTTTACCTGATAGTTCGTAAAATATGAATTTGAGGTAGACAACGACGATCAAGGGATTGGATAAATGACAAAACAATGAAGAAATAAGGAGAAATATATTTACTTAGTGTGTATCAAAAATTTTGAAACTGTTTTTGTGCCAATATATAAAATTGTCTGGAAAATTGATGCAGCATTTTGAGCTGATACAAAATTAAATAATAAGTTATAATCAAAAAATACAATATCTTATGTGATAACACATAACACATGGTTAATTTCTCTAGTTATGTATAGACATTAGCTGAATCCTATTGTCTCGTTGTCAGTATCTCAGAGTAATAAATTTCTAGCCAATCCTAGAAGATATAGATCATAACCTTTGTATGATAGCGAACTTTGGAATTAGATAACGGTGATTGATTATTAATAATCACTAACAAAAATGATTTTAAACACCCATTCTCTATCAACATCTCAACCAATTTATCAACAATTTTTAATGAATTTGTAAAAATAGAATAATAATACTGTTGGACAAAACCAAAGTAAATCAATAAATAATCTCATTAAAACAAAAAACGTGAAAAATGTAAATTAGAAAAGGAAGCCAAGGAAATTAAAAAAACTAAATAAAATTATTTAAAATAAACTAAGAAAGCATAAATAATAAAAGATATTAGAAAATAATAAAATACATAAAAAAAGTATATAAAATTAAAATTAAACATCAAAATACAAAATGGAAAAGTGCAGAAACGATAATTAAAACAAAAATTAATAATAGCAAAAAATATAATTTTTATAGGTAAATAATGACTATAAGTAACAAATAAAAAGTAGTAAATTAGTAAGAAAATAGGGATAAAGAAACATAATTTTGATTTTTTAAGATTTAAAGGAATTTCCACGCAAATACACTCTATACTTTAATTAAATCTATGTTTAACTTAGTTATAGTTGAGCAGAAAATATTTTAAAATATATTTGGTATAAGTTTACATAATCAAAGCTATTTACTATGTATATTTGTTGAATGTTAAATGCTTGGTTAGTTTGTTTTCGAATCAACATTTAACATGTTTGGTAATAGACATGAATCTGAGTTGCAGATGGTTTAAAAGTTATGTTTAAACTGTTCATTTATTTGATAAATGGGTGATATAAATTATTTGCATGTTCATTTAAATGTGAAAAAGGACAATATTTAAAGATTTTCTAACGTAAAAGTTTGTAATTTAGTTTTCCATTGGAAATGTATAATATTTAAAAAGCTGGTATTACCTGGAAATTTAGAAAATACATGAGTTGATAATTTATGGGGGTATAACAATCATACTTGGAATGAAATACAGAAAAATAATGTTGAAATGAAATACAGGTAGACATTATGATAAATATAAATGTATGAAAATGGGTGTGATATATAATGCCATGAAATATCGAATAGATAAATAATGATATTCGACAATGTAAATGATATTGATACAACAAATAAAATTAATAGACATTGCAAACGATTGATGATAATTTTTAATACAAATGTTGACTAAAAGCAATATTTAATAACTTGAATAATGATCTCATATCTTTAAGGATAAAAATTCATGTCTTAAAATTTGAAAGCCATTTCAAAAATTGTTAAAATAAATTTCTAGAAAAATAAAATTTATTAAATTGGCGAGTTAATTTAATTAGGCCAATTGATGTACACACAGACCACTACTATAGAAAATGTACGTTTCCTATAATATAAGAAAAAAATCAATAATCTTACATTACATAAATACTTTCTTTGAATTCACGCTGATGTTCCCATTAATAGTGTAATGAAATACATCTTACACAATAGAAATTCAAAAAGTGGAAGAAAAATTAAATACTGGACACAAACATAACAAATACTAAAAAACACAATTAAACTTTCGATATATAAAAATGCGCTGCTGAGATACGTTTCTATAATAACTCTAATTTAGACAATTTTTAGAATAAAAATTATCACTGAAAATGTTTTTAAATGTATTTGTAAAGAAACTATTGTCATGAAAATGACGAAATATCATCGTAAAAATTATTTTTGAGTTAAAATTAAGTTAAGAAATATTTTTAAAATACATTTTTGGTGATTGATTTAATTATACCTAATTCCGAAATTTAGTAGCCTCTATAATTCAGGTTTGTGTGCACTCCAGTTGAGGTGACTCACCATTTACGTGAAAGTGAAATTTATAACTTCATTTATTTAATTTCTAAGTGGTTTTCAATTTATTTTTTTAAATTTTAAGTAACTTTTAAGACTTGAATTTTGATTTTATATAATTATGAGATTCTTAAATATTACTTTTAGTCAGCATTTATAATATAAAATATTGATAATTAAATTTCAGGTGTTTTTTTAGGAATTTTATGACATTTTATGAATTTATTTGGAATTATCTCGATAAAATGTAAGTTATATTTATTTTTTTAAGACATTAAGGAATATGGATAAAATAGTTTTTTAAGTTTTTGTAATCTTATTTCAACAGCTCATTTTCAATAGCCTTACATTGTCATTGTCAGATTTCCACCTTCGCGAAAAGGCAGTGTATCCTGAGAAATATCTGAAAATCTAAAGAAAGTTTATATTCTAAATTATTTTATATTTAAATTTAACGTATTTTCTTCTTTTTCTCTGAAGCTCAAGTTCGATTCTAAATTAAAAGTATTTTCCTGCATAATATTTTAATAATTTCAAAATAATTAATATATGTTAACAATATGTTAATGATTATTAATTTTGGAACAAAAAACACTATAATAAATTTGCATGCATTTTTCATTGTGTTTTGTGTTGGTATATTCAATTATTTTTCTGTCACCTCAATTCCTATAAAGTTATTAAATTTCGGAACAATAAATTTCTACACACAGGTAAGTTTGTGTGTTCCTATACTATAAATTTATTGATTTTTTTTAGATTATGGAAGTTACTAAATTTCAGAATTAAGTGTATGTATACAATTATTACACATAATGTGATAGTAGAAAAAGTGGCTGTGTGAGTGTGTGTGTTTGATCCAGTGGAGACCTTTTTTAAAGTCGATTTTACCTATTTAATTTTTGATCTGACCTACATAAAAATACTAAGCTTTTAGAAAGAAAGAAAAATCTGCAGCGGGACCCAATCCATCTACGGATTTCCCTTATATACAATTATTACAATAATTAATAAACTAACAGTTAATGTTTCGATGAATAATTTTCTTTTCGTGCATGATCTTTAGTCCTTTAAGTATTTGTTGACAATACATGATAATTACCGACTTTTCCAATGGAGATTCCAAATGAGATCTCAGTGATCCCTGAAATAATCCTCCGATTTAATTGTACTCACAAAGAAAAGCGATTTACTCCAGGCATATTTTCCGTAACTATGAAAAGCTTGCTCTGCTCTGTATACATAGTCAAAAGTTCAACAAATGGGTATTCATCCCCATATGGTAACATAAGCCGAGTTACGATTTCATATTTTAATATTTTCAATTTATTGATATCGGTTAGCTTGCAATCATATGCATAAGCAACACATTTTTCCTTGACAGGAAAATTTATTGTACCGGAAAATTCCTCAGCATATTTTCCTTTTATGATATCATTATTATTTATAGTTACATCAAGTCTTCTGTAAACATGAAAACAGTGAAAATCGAATAAATAAATAAAAAATTAAGGTATTATATATAAACTTTATAATATCTCTATTTTGGCAAATATTTTGGCACTGATGCAACCGCCTCCCCGGGAAGTCGAGGTGAAGCTGTGGCAGATACCAGATTGGGTGCGTAAGGGTAATGATAATGTGAAGCAGCTACACTATAGTGCTAGGCTTTTTGTGTTCGAATAGGATTTCATATTTTTTTACTTGAATTTTACTAGGATTTCATTATCGACAAGTCACGCTATAGTGTGGAACTTTTTTGAATATTAAATTTTGGTCTCAAAATATTTTGTACAGGATTTTTACCATCCAAAAAAGACTCGATATTTTCTATAGCCAATAAGGGTCTCAGTCATTTTGTACATAAAATTCTAGTCCCAATATGTATTATAGGAAATTTTGGTCTCACGAATTTTTTCATATAGGAAAATATGGTCAAATGAGAATTTTTGACTGAATAAATTATTAGTAATATAATTTGTATAATTTAGAGCATAGGTGTTTAACCTTTTGCAGTATCCTGGCCGCGTGGTAAATTTTTTAATGTCGCATTAAAATGTCGACCAGATTTAAAAGTTTATTTTCATTAAGAAAATGAATAAGACATTGTATATCATATATATGCAAAATACAAAAAGTTGAGCATAAGAAAAAAATATTCGCTAAAATATGTATATAAATAGAATTATGTAATTGTAAATATACGAGTAGTATTTATGTAAAATAAAAAATTAAATTGTAAAATTGCATATAAACTTTATGAGCAGTTTTATAGTATAGTTTGGCCTATGTTGATAGTATTGTAGTATTAAACCAATTGCTATTGTTTTTGTTATATTATACTTGTAGTATTATTTGTAGGAGTTGTTATAGCCAACCCGAGTCTCCTTTAAAAAGAAATGTCTCGGGACGGGATGTTTCTATGTAAGTTATCTTTTAAACATAAAATAAATACTAAAAATACTAAAAATTACAACAAAAACAATATTAAATTTTAAAAAAAACGTTTATTTAAAAAGAAATCAAAGACCTTAGTAAAATTCATGTGAATCCTTGACTCAGAAAGAATTGTCATTGTTACTTTCTACTCGGATATTCAGCATAAATTTCGACGTTTTTCAATTATTAAATTTTTATTTTGTGATCAATTCTCTATAGTAATTATTTACTATAGAGAATTTAAACTAAATAGTCTGAGTAATAAACGCGATGACTAAACTGTGGGGAATTCACTCATTTCGCGACTACTTTATAATATAAATAACAATAATGAAAAATCTGACAATACACTACAAGCAGTTTTAGTATTTTATATTTATTAGTTACATACATTTTTTGTAAAATTCAAATCATTTGGTGGACCGCATTTTCAAACGTCTCGGGCCGCATGTTGGTCACTACTAATTTAGAGTAATATAGTGTAAAAAAATAAATTAGAGTAAAATAATTCGAATAAGCAATTTATGCTGAGTGAAATTTTTTATTTTTAGAGATTAAAAAATGCTTAGTTGAATTAAAGTAAGAATGATAACAGACAAGAAAGCGTCGAGAATTTAATAAATTAAGGTTTGAATGATAATATGGTGAAATTTTTATGATATCCAATAATACTAATAATAATAATTTACTTGTCCATATCCACACAATAAATTATACACTTCTTATCAGGCACATAATATAATAACTGTTTGTCATCGTCTAGAAATGCTTTGTCAGTAAATAATTGTAAATTTTGAAATTTCTTTTTATGATTTTGAATGAATGCTTTTAAACTGACAACCGTTTCGGTAACCGGGAAATCAAAACTACCAACAAATTGGGTAATGTCATCCTCAGTTTTTAATGGATTCAAAAGAGTAATGTTGACATTCAAACTTTCGCTAAATTTTGATTTTTATTGGATTTTTTAGCAATTTAACTCTTTATTTACCCCACCCATACTTTGACTTTTGAATAATCGCATAAACCACTTGCATTCAATGCCAAATTAGCTTCTAATGCTGAGCCATTTTCTCTAAATAAAAACAAATTTCCTTCAATATGATATAACTTTTTAAATTCCGAGATAATTTGGCCGAAATTTGTAACTATAGGAAATTGTACAAACTTCGGTATTCCGTAATAGTTGCGTTTGATTCGCAGAAATATGTCACTAAATATAAAATGATTCATTCTGTGCGTAAACAATCTGTAATTTATGTAATTATATTTATACTAGCTATACCCCGTCAAAATTGACGAGATCGTGTTATCGTTTATTTATCATAATTGTTTACTTAGAAACACCTACCATGTTATGAAATTAAGTAATTATTTACATAAAAATAAGATAATTATACAATTATATTAACAAATATTTTCCATAAACATATTTTAAAACTTTAGATGATAAAGTGACTTGGGTTGAATTGAATTTGCTTAATTTCACAATTTAGAAAATGATTAGACAAGCACCATGCAAAAGAATATAGAAATAATGCTCTACAGCTATATCAGTTGAGAATAAAATCCGTGAATGAAACAGTGTTTATTAAGATTCAGTAGAATAGAACTGCAAGTTTATCAAATAATTCTAATTCAAAAAAACCTTTATTAATATTAATTTACAATTTTCTCAAATACTATTAATACAATTACTTGATTATAAACAGGAAACCCAAAAGACCACCTTAAGAATTTACTTAAACAAATGGAAATTATTTAAAAAAGACGTTTAGCAAAAAAAATTTGAAAAGTTTCATTGGCTTCAAAAATGTGAAGTAACTGATATCGCTATACTTAATATTGTCGAGCATCTAAAAAACTTATCAGCTGATTTAGAAGGAAGATTTTAAAGAAATCGATTTTCCAACTTGGGTGATGCAGTCAATGTCAGTTAATTTATCTCATATATCAAATATGCAGTACCAAGAAGAATTAGCAGAAATGTAGAGTGTCGAGTCAGTTAAAACTTTATTTAATATGAAAGGATCGATGGCATGGTTTTTTGAAGGGACCAAGATTAAATATCCAAGCACAACAGAATGTGCAAGAAAACTATTATTACCGTTTCCTTCTTCATATACCAAGATTAAATATCTAAACACCAAAAAACCTTTACATCGTGTACCACATGCATCAAACTAAATAATGAAACCATATTTATCAATTCAGTTCTTGATTTGTTAGCCATCATTAATGTTGGATGATTTAATGTTAATTATAATTATTAGTCAATGTAATGTATTTGATTCCTTTCATATAACATAATAATTGGCAATTGCATTGAAGTGAAAATTACCCAGAAACTAACATTAGCAAAATAAAATGTTAGAATAAAAATGAAATCAGTCAAATTTGTAAATTTATATGGAAAATTGGATGGCTAAAAATGAATTTAAAATTGAAAAAATATAAAATGGAAAATAGAATCAAAAAACAAGGATGTAATAGTTTTGGCAAATGGGCAGCGCTTTCGAATAGATCGATTATTTAAATTAATTTTCCCATCAAAAAATTGAAGAAACTTCATCGACAAAAATTCAATGATAATTAATAACTTAATCACAATTATTGAAATGATTCAATAAGCTTATACGAATTTATTATACTTACTAAGCAGGTTCAGAGGAAATTTTATAATATATACTATTGTCGTATAGTTCTTGAGGAATAAAATCGTTATTATTCAATTCAATGAGATCACGATAAATAAATTGAATATCATGAGCTCTTTCGTTAATTCGTTCAGCTAATTTCATTTTCATATATACGACATTATCAGTTCTGGTAAAGACAAATTGGTCAGTATCATCAGGATCCTCTTTATTTATTAGAGTAATTAATTCCATTTGACTGTTCAAAAGAACTAAAGTGATAATATCTATTTAAACAACATTTCAACTAAATTTTTATTTTTATATTAAACAAAATAATTTTATTAATTTTAGTACCTTTAGTTTATAATTTATTATCATATTTCAATTACATTCAAATTTTCACAAGTTTAGAATAAAAAGTACTGGAAAAGGGAAATTTATGTGTTCACATACTCAGTAAACAAAAATTTAGGACAGATAGTAGACTTTGGCTGGTTCATAACTGTAGTGAGCCTAAGTTCTAGTCAGCCCAACTAGGCCCCAATTTCTGGCATTCAATGGCAATTCTATTACTTATCTCCACCATGATTTAGATACTGCGAATTATGTCTTAGCTTTTGTTACTTCGATAGTTAAATTTTATTTGATTATAATAATAATTGTGTTTAATATTTTATTTGAATTATTTCTAACTACAATAATAGTTTACCAATAAATATGGTTTGATTTTGAATTGGTTTTTGGAAATGGGCGTTAAGGTGAATTTTGACCTCACAATCAACCTATAGTTAGCATGACATGTTTTCCCCGACTGGAGACTGAATCGAGATATGTGCTCACACTTTTAATAAATGTAGTCAACACAATACGTTTTAAATTGCAACGACAAACACGTCTCGTGAAGACTATATTAAGCTAAATGATTATAATGGAAAATAACTTAATATGACTTGATTGATTTCATCTATTTGTTTTCTACCACCCTAAGCAATTTTAGTTCACATTCTATCTGCCATATGTAGAAATTTGCAAAATGTATAAAAATTAATAAGTTATTTGGAATTTTGAAAAAATAAAAATTGACTTACTCTCAGTGAAATTGATATGCATAGATTGTAAATGATGAAAGGAATATAGTTATAATAATATAAAATATCAATGAGTGTCTCCAGAAAATATATTCAAAAAATAATAATTAATATAAAATATTAGATAAATAATTTAGTATCTATTTGGGAAATCTGAGCCATGTAGTAACCATGAGATATAACTGCCAAAATTAATTAATTAGTCTCCTTCAAAATAAAATTATAAAAAATAAAATGTCACCTGCCTAATTATCTTGTTAGGAAAATACCTCTTATGAAATTATTTTAATGTTAGTAATTTAATTAATTAAACTAAAGAAACCTTTGAAAGTAAGCTAATTATAGAAGCTAATTAAAGAAGCTAATTATAGAAGCTGTAAAAAAATTTAAAAATTTTTAGTTTGTGTCATTTTGAAATTTTAAATGTAAAAAAATTTAAAAGTTTTTAGTAAACAATTCATTATATTTACAACCAATGAGAATTAGGAGAAAAGAAATAAAAGAAAGATTGAAAGGTATTTTGGGGAAGAACATTGCTAAATTCCAGGAGATTGACAAGGACTATCTTATAGTCGAAAATTCTTTTATTAAATACATTATTATTTGCAGCAAAAGGCTTAAATTATCATTTTATTGTTTTAATTTAGTATCTATTTGGGAAATCCGAGCCATGTAGTAACCCTGAGATAAAACTGCTAAAATTAATTAATTAGTTTCCTTTAAATAAAATTACGCAAAATAAAGATGCTGTTTACAAAAAGGTGAAATATCGCCTGCCTAATTATCTTGTTAGGAAAATACCTCTTATGAAATTGTTTTAATGTTAGTAATTTAATTAATTAAACTAAAGAAACCTATGAAAAGGAACGGCACTGGTAACCATTTTTTAGTTGGTCGAAGGACGAAATAAACAACAAGCAAGGAGAGCGAAGCATACTCTAATTAAAAGTCATTACAATAATTTGAATAATTAAGATAAAATTTATAGTAGTAGAATTTAATAATTAAGGGTCAAAATAGCTGATATAGTATATTGACTTAAGGATCAGCGGTGTTGGACATACAATTATAATAAAAAATTCAATGATTAGGTATTCGGTTGAGATAAATGGACAAATTAAAATATGACGGTCATATTATGACCCCGGGATTTTATTAGGTAGTTTTGCGGCCACGATGGATTGTCCTGGGTTTTTAGTGGAAATTTTGAAATAATTTTCTTTAAGTTAGACTTTTATGAAATTTTTCTTTAATTTTTCCAAATCGTCTTTATTCGGATTTGTTTTTGGTTGTTTTATGGTTTTCGGTTATATTTGAGTAGGTTTTTCTGTAACACTTCTTGCTGGGTTTTATTTATTTTTATTTAGATGTTTTAAATGTTGTGTGTGGTTCTCTTTATTATTATTATTTACTTGATGTTTTATATGTTTTAATTTTAAATAAACTTAATGCTGGGTGTGCATGTTGTGTACCGAATTTATTTTTGTCATTTTGTCACGAACCTAGTTCTAGTCTAAGCGGGGAAGAAAATTTAAAATACATGACATACAACTGGCCTAGCTCGCTCAGTTCACCTTCACAGCATATCCGTGATGACTTTCCTGATGTCCTTCATGTGTGCCCGTGGTGATGTCACACGTTGGTGATGCGCACATGGGTTGGAGTTCGCTAACAGGTGAGCCCCTACCTTAGGACTACTATTAACTAACTCACGGTTCGGGTTCCAAGGTGCCGTAGAAGGACTTACCCATATTTCCATGCGTAACTTGGTGCAACCCTGGTCCAAAGGGACGACCTTCATCGGATGGCTTACATTCAAATCACCATTCACGTCGTGCAAATCACTTATTGATTTCGTAAATAACTCATCAAATGCCAAGAAAAATTATATTAACTCAACAACATACATTAATTACGAGGACATATTACACCGATATCTATAAAGCAGAGTAATACACGCAGACAAATTTATCAGAAAATGTTGATCATGGTTAGGTCTATCAGAGTGAATGGACTTGAGGTTGGTACTGATCTGGATCAGGGGAAAACTTCCCGTTCGGCTAGCATCTCGTCGATGTCCACAGGTAGCCGGCGATCTGCAATGAACTTTATACCGTCGGCCGGAACTACACGGAATACTTCCTTGGTTGATGGTAGACTGGGCCACTGACAGCAAAGCTTCGGGCGCGGCAATGGCGTTCCTGCGCTTTTGATTCTTTTCGGAACGCGTGGGCCTCTTACGCTTCCGACTGGATGTTGTAGAATCCGTTGACAGTGGACCGCTTTGAGATAGGAGAATAGGAGCGAAGATGGGGCCTGATGGATCATTTGTCATAGGCCTAGACCCAGAGAATGGGTGGCAATCGTGAGCCATACCCCTTACAGCTGGTCGTTGATGAGGCTTCAGACGACTGGTGGTGTGTTGGGAACACATTAGTCCCGTCTTGGATGGGATATTCTCGGACCCTTTTAGCGATTTCGACGTCCGTATAGATCTTGTGTAAGGCCTCTGATTGGGCTTTTATCGTTAGCCTCTGGAGACTTTCACGGCAGTGCTCCAATCGCAGAATTTTACTCTTTTCCTCCTTCATTTGCGGCGGGGAGAACCACGTTCCTTCATACAAGTCGATGCGCTTTTTAGTACCCCGATGTAGAGATGAAGCTGCGTGATATCTGCGTTTTTATCTGCGCAGGAGAAACACGGGCGAAGATCTTTGTTGGAATTGGTTGAAGTAGACATCTGAAGATCAAGGAGTTTTATTTTAATCTGCAAAAAATCGTTTGAGTGACATTCATAATTTGGAATGCGAGTTTGGTTCAAGTTTGGTTCAATCGTTGGTCCAAGTTATTGCGGAAAAACATTATTTGTTTGTAAATTACTAAAAACAAATTTATTCAAAACAAAATTCAACGATATTTATTGGAATAGGGGCGCCGACGAAGAACATGGATTGACACAATCAAGTTTCTGCCAGTTGAAAAAGATGAAAATAGTAAAGGATTTTGATAAAAACTGGTCAAATCGTTTGAAGAAAAATGATGTCATCATTATCGATGATTTGTACCTAAAAGCCAATAAAGAAAAGGATTTTAATAATTTATTCACAAAAATCAGCAGACATGTTGGTGTAACAGTTATTTTCATAACACAAAATCTATTTCATCAAGGTGGTGCACATCGAACGCGTAATTTAAATGTACAATATTTAGTTATTTTCAAGAATCCTAGAGATGCAACTGTCATTGATTTTCTTGGACGACAAGCATACCCTAATAGCCGTAATTTTCTTATCAATGCATTTCAAGATGCTACGAAAATATCGCATGGGTATATATTTCTCAATTTAACACAACAATGTCTTACTGATATACGGGTAAAAACAGATATTTTCAACCCAAAAGGTGCCATGGTTTATAAACAAGGTTCAAAACAGAGTTGAAAACATATAAATCATGTTTTCAAAAACAAGGATATCAGGTAAAAAACAACCTAGAGTTCCACCAACAACTAGTTATATTCCATCTACAGAACTTATTACAGAAAATTTTCCTGCAATGAATCTTATTTCGAAAAATCCTAAACCTAAACCTAAAAGTAAAACCACCAAGAAAGTAAAAGTTGTTAAAAATCATCGGAATTTCCCGTTTTTCAATACATTGTTAAAGGCACCAAGTATAAAAAGAAACAGTATTTTGCAATCATTTCCAAATTATGTTGTCGATGATTTACTCGATATTATACTTAAAGTAGTCAAAGGCAAGATTAAAATCAGTAAATCTAAAACGCAATTACTGAGGAAAACATAGGAAACCTTTGCTATCATTAGTAAATAATAAAAATCGTCAACAAATGAGAAAAATTATATATAAACAACAAGGGGGATTTATCGGTGCATTGATACCTTTAGCAATATCATTATTAGGTGGAATAATAGGAAGTCGATCATAAACAATGGTTGCTAATCCTTCATTACCCGACATTAAATTTAATATTAAATCCTCTTGTTGTAATGGAGAAGATTTGGACGAACCCCGAAGATGAAGCCGGTTTTGGTGGAGTCGCAAAATTAAGGAAAAGAGTTCCGAATTCGAAAAAGGAAACTCAGAAGTGGTTATCAGACCAGCTTGCGTACAGTTTGAACAAACGAATGCAGAAACGATTCCCAAGAAGAGCGTATAAAACATATGGAATAAATGATTTATGGCAAATAAATTTGATGGAGATGATACCCTATTCGAAAATTAACAATGGGTATAAATATATTTTATCGTGTATTGATGTATTCAATCAGTTTGCCCGAGCAATACCCATCAAGGCAAAATCTGCAGATGAAATTTCCAAAGCTGTTAATAGTTTATTCAAAAAAGGACATCCTAATAACTTGCAACCGGCTTTAGGTATTATTATGATTATTATGATTAGAGATCAATTATTAGATACTTCGAATTATGACCCAAATCATCCTTTATATAGTAGAAACCTTGATTCTGTCATTGGTAAATTGAAAGATGAAAATAAAGGGTTATTATATAAAGATTGGGTGTTCTTGAGACCTAAATGTTACAGTTTAATGGGTGACGAGGAAAGTATGAAGACTAAGGGGATTAGTATGAAAGATACTGGACTAACACATCAGTCGTATCTAGATTGTTATTTAAAAGATAAAATATACACAGTTCCTCAGTTTAGAATAGAATCGAAGAATCAACAACTTTTTAGTATTAAAAATAATAAAAGGGCCTTGACATGTAGAGATGATAAGCGAAATTGGGTGGATAAAAATCAAAGTTTGGCATATGGCCATTATAGGGGAGGTGACACCGATATAATTACAGACAATACTTCAACAGAAGATATCTCGGCAGATGATCCATATGATTTCCATGATCCAGCAGATGATGATTATTTTGGACATGATTATTTTAGATGATGTGGTTAAATTATTTAATAAATGTATTGATTTTATTGTCTTGAATATTTTTTAGGAGTACCTTTGTGATCAATTTTTTACTTATATTTTTATACACTGGATAATATTAATAATAATAATAATAATAATAATAATAATAATAATAATAATAATAATAATAATAATAATAATAATAATAATAATAATAATAATAATAATACTATTATTAATAATAATAATAATAATAATAATGAATAATAGTAATAAATAATAATAATAATATTAATATTAATAATAATAATATTGTTGGGTGTTATGTTATATGTTCCTAATATATTTGGGGATGTTACGAACTCGTTGTGTTATTATGTATAGAAATATGATGAGCCCGATAGAGTCACCGATAAAAAATTGTGTTGGGACTATCGGGGTGTATGCTATGTCACCACAAATAAAATAATAATAATAATAATAATAAAACTAGAATATAAAATTAACTAACAAGTTATTAATTCAACCTTTATTAATAAGAAATGTAAGACCTTAATTATCCCGGTTATAGGACTGTAAATTTGGTTATTTCCTTAGTAATTAGGAAGGTTGTCCTCGGCTATACTCTTGGGTAGTATTTGGAAGCTTGGGGATACTACTACCAGATCGTTTACTTGTATATTTTAAACTGTCACTTGAATAGTTTGTTTTCTTTGAAGAATTCTCTTATGATCAACACTTGTATCTTCGATTGTATATTTGATACCCGTTTATTTGTATATCCGAAAGATCGACACTTGTATCTTTGACAGTATATTTGATTTTCGTCTGCTTGTGTATTTGAAGCTAGTACTTGAATAATCTGTTTTCTTTGAAGAATTCTTTTATCTTCTTTTAATTAATTTTCTTCGTTAATTACCGTCCTTTGCGATTCTTGAGGTTTTAAGTCCTGAATAGCTATTTTATTTCCTATCGATTTTTTTTTTCAATTTTTCTATTTACTATAGCGATAATTTACCATAGTAAATTATCGCTATATAGTTTTTTTTTTTGACAATCTGGATTTCCCCGATGGTGACAGTTTATATTTTAGTATTCACAACTACTAATTGTGAACACTAAAATACGTACAAAAATAACAATACCTTACATAACTTCCCCCTTTAAAACCGGAGGTTAACATGAATCAATAACAGTAACGTAAAAACTACATTCAATAACCTTTTTTTTATTCGTATGTTTTATGTTTTTGTGTTTTTTGTTTCTGTTTCTTTGTATCTACAACTTCAATAAAATTAAAAATTTACATTTTGTTTTGTATTTACAAGAAAAATAAAAACTGTACAATTAACGCTGTTTGTGTGTGTGTTTGTTTGTGTATGTTTGTGTTTTTATTTAAAGCATTCGCTGTAACGTTTTTTGTATAGTGGAGCCAGTATTGTGTCTTTATCGAATCTTTTGATTGAATTTTTGTGGTTGAATGTGACGTTTTTGTGAATTGGTTGTGTTTTCCTTTGTGTTTGTGTTTTGTTTTTTGTTATATCGTTTTGCGGGTTTATGTTCTGGTGATAGGGTTTTATGCGTCTTATATTTATTTTCATTTTGTTGTTATTTTTAATTATTGTAGCGACGTTTTTGTTGATTTCTAAGAGTTTGAATGGACCTTCGTATTTGGATTCGAATCCTTTTGTAAATGGTTTTTTTATTAGGATGAAATCTGTTGTTAATACTGTTTTTCCGTCCAATTCAGAGTCCGGTCTCCTTTTTAAAATTCCTTTTGGTTTCTGTTCGGTGGTTTCGCTGTTTTTGTTTGTTGTTTGTTTGATGTTTTCAGTGTTTTTGTGTGTATCTGATTTAAGTGATGGCAAGTTTGTTGCTTTTCCGAAAACCTTATATGCTGGACTTTCATTATCTAATGAGTTTGGGCTGTTTCTTAGTCCGATTAGTATAGTTGGTAGTTTATTTAACCAGTTTTGATCGTTGGCTTTTGTTCTGATGCTTTCTTTTAATGTTCTGTGGAACCGTTCAATTTTCCCGTTTGATTGTGGGTTGTAAGCTGTTGTTCGGTTCCTTTTGATGTTGTATTTGTTACAGAGTATTTTGAACATTTCTGACTCAAACTGTCTGCCTTGGTCGGTTATGATTGCTTTTGGTTGGCCGTAGCGAGCTATCCAATTTAATTCGATCATTTCGCAGATATTTTTCGCGCTGATTTCTTTTATTGAGATTACTTCGAACCAGTTGGATTTCCTGTCTATAATTGTTAGGAGGTATTTGTAGTTGTCGTTTGGTGGTAATGGTCCTACCACATCTGTGTGTATTGTTTCAAATATTTCGCTGCTTGGGAAGTTTACTTTTTGTGTTTTGAGTTTTTTTGTTGTTTTGTTTAGTTGGCAGCTGTGACAACTCTTGACGTAGTTTTTGATATCTTTCCGCATGTTAGGCCATATATAGTTGTTATGTATTAGTTCGAATGTTACTTTGTTTCCCGGGTGATTAATCTTGTGTATCTTTTCGATACAGTTTTGGCGGAATTCCTCCGGGAGTAATATTCGTTTGTTGCTTTCGTTGGAGACGTCGTGCCATACTCCGTTGAGTTCTTGTAGTTTCAAACTGTGTTTAGTGGGGAGTTTGTTGATTGTTTCATTTTGTTTGGATTTAATTTGATCTAATTCGATTATCTCTTCGAATTCCAGGGAGTTTATGTCACTTTCGTTTCTTGATAGAGCGTCCGCTGCTATGTTTGATTTTCCGGCTATGTAGTTTATTGTGCAGTTGAATTGTGAAATGAAATTGATTTGTCTGATCTGCCTTGGTGAAGGATTTTTCATTTCGATCGCGTTAGTTAGCGGTTTGTGATCTGTGAATATTTTGAAGTTTCGTCCTTCAAGCAAATGTTGGAAGTGTTTGATTGCTTCGTGTATTGCCAGGAGTTCTCTGTCGAATGTTGAGTATCTTGTTTGGTGTGACTTTAGTTTTTTAGAGAAGAATCCTAGTGGTTGTTTGCCGTGTTTGTTTTCTTGAAAAATTGTTGCGCCCATGGCGAAACCTGAACAGTCTGTTGTTAGTTGGTAATCTAGCTCTGGATCTGGGTAACCAAGTAGTGTTGCCGTTGACAGACTTTTTTTGGCTTTCTCGAAAATATCGGTTGTCTGTTGTGTCCAGTTTATTATGACATTTCGTTTTGTTTTGATAAGGTCATTTAGTGGGGCTAGTAGTTTGCTACAGTTTGGGATGTAAGAATGATAAAAGTTTACCATTCCTAGAAATCTCCTCAACTCTCTTGTGTTTGTCGGCAGTTTGTAATTTTTTATGCTGTTTATTTTGTTTTCAATTGGCTGTGTTCCTTTGTCGTTTAGTGTATGACCAAGGAAGTTTATTTCTGTTTTTATAAATTCACATTTTTGTGTATTTATTTTCAATTTTGCTTTGTTCAGCGTTTCAAATACTTTTTCTACGTCTTTTAAATGAGTTGCTTTATCTGGGCTTGTTATTAAAATGTCATCCAGGTAAGCAATTGTGTTTTTGTTGTTTTTCATTGTTTGGTCCATGAATCTTTGGAAAGTTGCTGCGGCGTTCCGTAAACCGAAAGGCATTCTGTTGTACTCGAACATTCCTATCGGTGTTGTTATTGCTGTCTTTTTTACATCTTCTTTTCTAATAGGTATCTGGTGGTATGCTTTTTGCAAATCTATTTTTGAGAAGTATTTGACGCCGTTTATTCGGTTTATTATGTCTTTTATTATAGGTAATGGGTAGCTGTCTGGTTCTGTTATTTTATTCAGAAGTCTGTAATCGCCGCAAGCTCTCCAATCGCCATTAGCTTTTTGTTTTAGCATCAGTGCTGAGGACCATTCAGAGTTTGAATGCCTGACTATGTTATTTTCCAATAGTTCGTTGAAAATGTTTTTTGTGATTTCTATTTTTTTGGGATCCAGTGGTCTTACTTTTGCATGTACTGGGTTTCCATTTGTCAGAATTGCGTGTTCGATGGTTTGTTCTGATTTGTCATCGAATTGGACTGGTTCCATTACTTCTTTGTATCGTTCTAGGATTTTGTTGATTTCCGGTGTAATTTTTTCTAGGTTAGTTTTGTTGTTTGTGTTTAAAGTTACTACGCCTATGTCAATTTTTGGTTTCACTCTGTTGCTCATGATGTGTTGTGATGTTGTTGTATCGGTATTTTCTAATATTTGTTTGTTTTTGCAATCCACTAGGAGGTTGTATTTTGTTAGGAAATCTGCTCCTATTATTGCTTGTTGAACGTCAGCTATTGTGAATGTCCAGTTGTAATTTTTTTTGTTTATATTCAGGTTTAGTGTTTGTTGTCCGAATGTTTTGATGCTTGTTCCGTTGGCTGCTGTTAACGGTTTATCTGCAGTTTTTGTATTTTTATACATGTAATGTGGCAGTAATGAGATCACCGAACCAGTGTCAATTAGAAAATCAGTGTTATTTGTGTGCACCCAAAATGTATTGTTTTTGCCACCTAATGTGGGTGCTATCATTAGTGACTTTTTTAGTTTTCCTGCTCTGTTTTATGATAGTCGCAGGGTTTTGCGCATTTGTATGCTTTGTCGCCAAATTTGTTGTGAAAGTAGCAGAGGTTTTTGTTTAGGAGATCATTTCTTGACTCCCTTTCTTTGCTGCTGTTTCGGTAATTGTTGTATCGGTTTGGGGAGTTTGACCGGTTTCTGTAGTGACCGTTTGGGGATTGTCTGTGGCTGTAGTTCTGTCTATTGTTTTCGTTGGGTGTTCGGTCGTAGTTTTGTCTGTTGTGATTGTGTGATAGTTGGTCTGTGTTAAAATTGTTTCTGTTGAATAGGTCTCTGTTTTCGTTTGGATTGAAATTTTGCCTGTTGTATTTCTCTTTTATTTCGGCTAGTTCCGCTTTTATTTGTCTGTTTTCGACAATTATTTCGTCGAATTTGCTGATCAAAGTGTTTATTAATCGGTTTGTTGTTTCATTTGGTTCTGTGTTTTTGTTGGTTGATTGGGTGTTGTGATTAGTTTTATTTCTGTTGTGGTTTTGGGTACTGCAGATTGTGGGGTAGATTTCTTCGTTTATTTTATCCGCTATGTCAGCGAGGGTTTCGACGTCAGCGTTACTGCTAGCGGCTAGAATTCGTCTAATTTCCGGTGGCATAGCGCGCATGAAGAATTCTTTCACCAATTCGTTGGAACCGGAGTTTGTTATGTTTGGTTGTAGATACTCCAGTTTTTGTTTCAATTGTCGTAGGAAATCTGTGGGCTTGTTGTCCCCTAACTGTGTATTGTTGAGGCATGACTCTAGCATTTGCCTTCTGTTGACCTTGTTTTTGTTGGTTAATATGTTACACAGTTTTGTAAAAGGGTCGTCGTCTTTTGATATTTCATCGATTTGATCGGCGATTTCATTTAATTTGTTGCTTGGTAGTGCCGCTATTATGTTGGAGCATAAGGATTTTGTTGACTTGACTCCCGATAGCGTTAGGGTTAGTTTCGCGAATTCTAACCATTTTTGCGGTGTTCCGTTGTCATCTGTGAAATAGTTGGGGATATTTGTTTTTGGGTTGATTATTGAATTAATGGTATGTGTGTTTTCTGGGTTGGTGTTTGGGTTGTAGTAGTAATTTGTGCTTTCAGGTGTTTGAGTATTATCGTAGTTGTTGGGTGTTTGTGGAATATTTGTTGGATTTGTTTGGTTTGATGCCATTAATTGGTTTGTTGATGTTTTTTTTATTGCTTGTTGTGTTACAAAAAATGAGATTGTTCAAGGATATGGCTTACTGTGTTCAGCCAAAAGAGTCACTATCCTTTATACTTCTATAATAAGTATGCTGAAAGGCGTAGTGATTGAAAAAAAATCGTCGAATGCGAGTGTCGTGTTGTGTATATTTTTTCTTCTGACACCAGTTGTTATGTTATATGTTCCTAATATATTTGGGGATGTTACGAACTCGTTGTGTTATTATGTATAGAAATATGATGAGCCCGATAGAGTCACCGATAAAAAATTGTGTTGGGACTATCGGGGTGTATGCTATGTCACCACAAATAAAATAATAATAATAATAATAATAATAATAAAACTAGAATATAAAATTAACTAACAAGTTATTAATTCAACCTTTATTAATAAGAAATGTAAGACCTTAATTATCCCGGTTATAGGACTGTAAATTTGGTTATTTCCTTAGTAATTAGGAAGGTTGTCCTCGGCTATACTCTTGGGTAGTATTTGGAAGCTTGGGGATACTACTACCAGATCGTTTACTTGTATATTTTAAACTGTCACTTGAATAGTTTGTTTTCTTTGAAGAATTCTCTTATGATCAACACTTGTATCTTCGATTGTATATTTGATACCCGTTTATTTGTATATCCGAAAGATCGACACTTGTATCTTTGACAGTATATTTGATTTTCGTCTGCTTGTGTATTTGAAGCTAGTACTTGAATAATCTGTTTTCTTTGAAGAATTCTTTTATCTTCTTTTAATTAATTTTCTTCGTTAATTACCGTCCTTTGCGATTCTTGAGGTTTTAAGTCCTGAATAGCTATTTTATTTCCTATCGATTTTTTTTTCAATTTTTCTATTTACTATAGCGATAATTTACCATAGTGAATTATCGCTATATAGTTTTTTTTTTGACAATCTGGATTTCCCCGATGGTGACAGTTTATATTTTAGTATTCACAACTACTAATTGTGAACACTAAAATACGTACAAAAATAACAATACCTTACATTGGGTTTTAGATTACTTTAAGTCGGTTCCCTCTGACTCAAAGTGTCCTTTAAATCAAAACAATAAACGAATCAACGTATATTGAAACAACAGGTTCACAATTCTTTATCACCACTTTACAATTAATAATCAAAGTTCCGTTTGAACGATTCTCCGCTCGGCGTTGATGCTTTGCAAATAGATAATATTCACCTTGTGTTCCTTTAGATTCTCTTGACCCACGTTTTCCTCGGTTTCTGTTTGATTTGATTCCTTTTTTCGCCTTTCCGTATTCCTAATTCTATGTCTTCTTTTCCCTACTTTCCTTAATTCGTTTTCGCCTTTTCCTAAGCTCTGTTTCTTCTAACCCTAGCTGAGGCAAAATGCCGATTTCCTCTGATTTTCCCTTTCCTTATATACTCCTCGAAATCAGGATTACAAATGGTTATTGCCGAGCCAATCTTTCATTTGACATTAGCTCCCACGTATCTGCTTCGGCTGTCACCCATAATGGTCCAACGAATCCAGATAATTAATGGCCCTTCCGGTCTTCCTACGCGCGCTATCTTCTCCTTGCTCTTTTCCCATTAATCATTGTGTCAAGCTAATGGGC
The DNA here is from genome assembly GCA_959609185.1 of Schmidtea polychroa. Taxonomy (NCBI): domain Eukaryota; kingdom Metazoa; phylum Platyhelminthes; order Tricladida; family Dugesiidae; genus Schmidtea; species Schmidtea polychroa. The sequence continues at coordinate 39,251 of CAUHTR010000351.1, read as the reverse complement.
CCAAATCTTCCTTCTGTTTGCTTTTCTTCTTGTTTACCCAGCTCGGGTTTCCTTTATCTCTCGGGTTCTCCATTGGCTCGGGTTTCCCATTAGCTCGGATTTTCCATTAGCCAATTAATTAATTAATTAACGTTTTCTGTTTTCATACATTTGAATGCTTTTCGACCCTTCCTAACCATTTTCTGATAAATCCCTAATCATCATCTTGTTGACCATTAGCTAATCTATACCTGTCCCGCTTTCCCCATTCGATTTCGATGATTTTACCATTTATTGATTTTTCTCGGATTTCCTGATTCTTGCCTTTCGTAATTGCTTTTGCCATTTTCTAATACTGCTTCCATCACACTTTCCTTTACTATTGATTCTGTGTATGATCCCGCTTTTATTTGTCTTTTTTCTTCACTTACTTTCTATTTAAATTATTAGCCTAAATTTCATTTAAATTTTATTTTAATTTACGGACCTCAACATATCTCCCCCTTAAAAAAATTTTTTCGTCCTCGAAATCTATGTTTTGCTGTGATTATGTAACTTTACATACATTTAAATATTATTATTATTATTAATATTATTATTATTATTATTATTATTGTTATTAATTTTTTATCCAAAAGGACAATCAAAAATACAACTACTTTAGTTCAGTACATCAAACCGAAAATCCGGTTCAATCCAAAGTCATTGAAATTGCAAACAAAAGCAAACTCAATTACATTTTTATTTCCATTAATTTCTACGTTTATAAACACTCGAGAATATTATTTATTTATTTATTTTTTTTATTATAACTTTGATGCTAACATATATTAAAATGTACGAGAGAAATATCGTCAGTATGAAAATTGACAGGAGAGATACATTGTCATTAATTTCTCCAGCCCTTAAAATTTCATTAAAAAAAATCACAGTAGCTCCAAACCCAATCGCATGCATTGTTCTGTTACAGAGAATATTCAATTTTGATTCGCCGGTTGGAATTTAGAAAATAATGGAACACTTAAAATTGTGTGTTTATTTGTAAGTTTGATGGGTGCGGATAGATTTGGATGTATTTAATATTTTTTGAATTTTTTTTTGAAATTTGTTTTATTGATGTGCGCTATTTTAAAATTACTTCACTACAGCCTTTAATTGTCCACAGCATGGTAAAAAGTTCAACAACATTTTCTATTTTTAATCTATTCGTTATGTCTCCTACCACACCGACCGACTCATAATATCACTTTGCTTACTCCCCATGATAAGCACTAGCGGTATCACCAATCTTTTTTTGTCGGTATTCCACTTTTATCTTTCCGCCTGATAAAGTATCCGCGATGATCATTAATATTCCGAATATCTAGATGAATATTTAATTATCCTGTGGTTTTTTAACGTAGCCTGTACTGATAAGCTTTATAATTAATTACCCTGTGGTTTATTAACGTAGCCTGTACTGATAAGCGTCCTATATAAGTTTCTATTTTACCGCTTCTCATTAGTTTTGCCTTACCAATCTTCAAGTAAGAATTTTATATTTTATTTCTGTCTTATATTTTTTTTTGATTTTTAGTAATATTATCCTTCAATAATATGGACGTAAGTGATTGTTTATTTTTATTTATTGTGATTTTTTACCATGCTGTCCTCAACTATTAGTATTGCGTTCCCTCATAGCAACCGAACATTTGCAATCGCTGTCCAGGGTAGCCAAACCCCGGTGATTGCAAGTGCTCGTGTTGCTTATTAAATTAACTTATTTACTTTTTAATTTTAGTTTATTAATTTGTTTATGTAACTACCTATACTACACTCATGTTTTGGGGCATATATTTTTGATTTTTCATTTTGTATACATTTATTTACACAATAAAAGCAAACCTCTAATTACACCTACTCGTATTTGCTAATGATTGCGCTTGCATTTTCCTAACAATTTTAGCCGTATTTATACTTATTTATTTGTATTTAAATAGTATTTATTACGTAATACTTAAAGATCAATTATTTCTCTGCACTAACTATTTATCGAGGGCGCCATGGTACGGAATTTTACATAGTCCATTTCTTTTTCAACTATTACTATTTTAGGTTGTCACGGAACTTAAGTTTGAACACCTGGATGTTGTGGAATTGTTATTTGACTGACATGCTAACAGGTTTTTATTTTCATTTTTCAGGGTCCCTTTACCACCGCGTCGAAAGGGATTGAAGCGTACCTTTGCCTGTGTGGATACGTCCAGCAGGCTCGAAAGACGTCCGCCTTGCAATGTACGCAAGGAATGTGACTGCGGCATTCAAAGTCCCGTTCTGCTGGACTCCGATGAAGAATAGAACTTTTTCTTATGAATAAATGTTCAGCACACATTTGTTTTTATTTTTGACAGTATCTCTATTGGGATAGCCGATCTACCTCTCTTAATTTATGCTAGAAAAGGTGGGGTAATTGTGTTCTTCTTCGTGATTAGCCTTTGTTCCTACTGGAAATTGTAGCTACTATGAAATTATTCCTTACTTACTAATATTTATTGGTTATAATTTTGTTCTCCCGCCCCAGTAGGTTACCCATGGTTATTCAGTTATGCTAATTTATTCATTAATTACTAGTCAGCCAATTGCTAATCAGTCATTTATTGTTATTTATTTCTAGCATTTATTTAAGGTAGTCATTTCTTTATTTCTAACATTTATTTAAGTTATTTGTTTTCGTTTTTATTTATTTATTTTTTTTATTTGCTCGTTTTACTTTGTTTATTTTTATCTATTTATTAATTTATTTATCAATTTGTTAATTATTTATTTATTTGTTTATCTTTTTGTTAATTTACTTATATTTATTTGTTAATTTATTTACTTATATTTTCCGAGGACGAAAAAAAACAAACAGGGTCCGTTAAAATGGTTTATTTAGTCTAATTGATTTAGCTCACCCTCATCCTCCGATTCCTCTATTTCTTCTACCCTCATCCGAAACATCACGAAATCGGCTTCGTGCTGAAACAATAAGATCTCCATACGATCCAACCGCTTTTTCAGACGGAAATTTTCTTCCTCCAAATCTGTTATCCTACCCTGCATACTAGGAAACTTCCGCTTCAGTTCTTGCGTATTTGTTTTGCACTCTTTGCACGACATTTCTGAGGCTTCTTGCATTTTCTGAAATTAAATGATAATCAGTTTTATGTATTACTCTTTATTCGCAAAGCATCAACACCTTGCCTTGAATCCTATCAAACAAATCACACAGTTCATCCTATGATACTTATAAAACATGCACATTGTCGATATAATGCAAGATATTTATACATTATTTATAGCATGCAGATCACAATTTATAGTCTTGTTTCACAATATGAATATGATGGTGGTTGAAGGGTAGTTAATTGTCTCTCTTTTACACATATCAAGATGGTGATGGTTATGAATGTTATTGATAAGATGAGAAAACCTGTTTGCCATCTGCCTGGTTCGGTTATCCATCGCTGATATTTAGCTGTTATTTCCCATACCGTCTCTAAATCAGAAGTGTAAAGTGTAAAAAAATGATTACCGGCATCTAATATAGTCAGGGATTTTTGTTTGTAGTTAATAACAACTCTTTCATCATTTCCTGATTTTCTATATATCGTTACCGGTCCATTTCCAACACTCAGGGTTATACGATTTGGCTCGTCTCTGAGATAGATAGACTGGGTCTCACTCTTAAACCGTGATCATTGGTTTCTCACTACCGTTCCATTTTCGAGGCATATGTTCTCGTAGTAGTTTGCATTAATTGAATAATTTTGATTCATTTTCAATTTCTTATAGCGGACAAATGATTTTCGCGAGTTAAGGGTGTCGACATTTAACCCTTGAAATGTGATTCGCACTTTCACCAAGTCCACTGGCTTCCAATATATATTAATTCCATTTATCTCTGGTTCTATTTCGATCAAGTTTCGCATCTCTTTTGTGTGCACTTCTATCGGAATTTGCGTGTACCACTTTGACATGTTCTGTCTCAACAGCCATTGGTATTTGAAATTTGGCTTTAACTTTCGTACCGCAAATATATCTTTATCATAATTCAGTCCTACAACTGGTGCCGTATTGTCTAGTAAATTAATAATTTCTATTTGGTCTGGGATCTCGCATTTACAGCTCCACACAATATTTGTTAGAGTGGAATATATATGTATTTTCTCCATTCCTTGGATTTTGTTTACCGCATATGGCAAGTCAATCCTTTTGCCGCTCGCGACTGTTACTAACATCAGCATTATTGCTACATATAATATCTTATTGATGTAGCTGACTGGTGTTGGATTTTTCGTGAATTTCTGTTTCAATTTTGTTTGACACGTTACTTTATTCTGCTTGGATCTTAAGGGGTATCTAGATTCATCTTCCTCTGGCACTAGTTTACATCGATTTGCATGCACAATCATCGTGTTAGCCTTTTTACTTCTGAATGGTAACAATTTCAAATTGGTTTCGGTGGTGTCGCACACTTTGTAGGGTCCTTTAAATGGTCTTTGCAATTTAGGCGATAAACCTTTGAGAGGTTCCGGTCTGTTAAGATATACTAGATCTCCAATCTTTATGCCATGCGCATGTGTTTTTTTATCGTAGGTTTCTTTATATTTCTCTTGGTTGTGCTTTATTGTCAAATCGGCTTTAGTACATACTGACTGCATTCTTTAAATGCTTTATAATCGGGTATCTCCATAAATTGTGAAATTGGTGGTTGGAATTTGAGATCAATCGGCATATTATTTTTCCTTAAATACATCAAATAAAAAGGGGTCTCACCTGTACTTTGATTTACTGCATTTCTGTAGGCAAATAGACACGGCTTTATGAAGTCGTCCCAATCTTTCTGTTTTCGATTCACATGTGATGAGATCATATTTATCAGTGTCCCATTAAATCTTTCCACTAATCCATCAGTTTGTGGATGATATGGTGACGTATTCAATTTCCAAATTCTAAATAGGTCTGTGATTGATTTGAACATTTCGCTTTGAAAGTTCTTCCATTGATCAGTTAGCAAGTTCTTTGGAGTACCATAGCGAAATATTATGTTTTCCACAAATATTCTAGCAATCGTGTCGGCTTTTTGGTTTGGAATAACGTATGCTTCCGGCCATTTAGTAAAATAGTCACAAAAAACAACAATGTATTTGTTTCCGTTTGTTGTTTCCGGTAATGGTCCCAGAATATCCATTCCCGTCATCTCCATCGGTGCTGCAGGTACTGGCATCGGTTTTAATGGTACTTTAATCTTTTTACCAGTATTTCTGCGGGTGATGCATACTTTACAACTGTTACACCAATTTTTTACGTCTTGTTCCATTGTTGGCCAAAAGTATTTTAATTTTAATCTTGATAGCGTCTTGCGCGTTGACAAATGACCTCCCAACGCTCCATCATGATACTGCATCAGTAATGCATCTCTGTGCTTGGCTGGTATTATAATTAATGCTTCCCCATTTTTCCAACATTTAAGTATTCCATTATGAATTACATATTTGCTGTTTGCATCTGTGAGTCGTTTCCAGTCTTGTTCTTTTCTTATTTTGACCGCTTGTTCCATAAATTGTTTTAATTCACTATCGTTTTCTTGATCATTTTGAAGTTCAGACATATCATTAACAGCTTTGATTGCAGCGAATATAGTGCCTTCCAATTTTTCAGGTGTGCCTTCACTATCATTTTCTGGGATTCTTGACATTGCATCTGCATTCGCGTTAGCTTTACCTGTCCGATATTTAATCTCAAAGTCGTATTCTTGGAGGGCAATCGACCATCGTATTAACTTACTGGCTGAATCTCTGTGTTTCATTAACCACTGTAATGGATTATGATCTGTATAAACAGTAAATTTTCTGCCCAATAAATATTGTCTAAAAGTAGTAATTCCATACACTAACGCTAACGTTTCCTTTTCAATAATTGAGTAGTTTTTCTCGTGAGGCCTCATTGATCTGCTTGCGTATGCTATTACGTGGTCCTTTTCACCTTCAAATTTTTGTCCCAACACCGCACCCAATGTAACATTGCTTGCATCCGTCATCAGGATAAATTGTTTCGTAAAATCTGGACATCTTAATATAGGAGTTGTTACTAATTTCTCTTTTAATGTATTGAAAGCGCTTTGTTGCATTTGTCCCCAAATAAATTTATTGTTTTTCTTTAGTAACGTATTCAATGGTTGAGCGATATGAGAGAAATCTTTTATAAATTTTCTGTAATAGCTAGCCAAACCTAAAAATTGTCTAACCTCATCGGCATCTTTTGGTACTGGGTACTCTTCCACTATTTTGATGTTATCTGGATTAGTTTGTAACTCTCGCCGTGATATTATATGTCCGACATAAATCACTTCTGCTTTGCCCCATTCACATTTCGATGGTTTGATTTTTAATTTTGCACTTTTGAGTCGTTTAAATACGGTTTCTACATCTTTCAGGTGTTCTTCAAAATCATTTGAAAATATTATTATATCGTCGATATAAACCAATACATGTCGAATACCTCGTAACACATAATTCAGTCCTCGTTGGAATGTAGCTGGGGCTCCTGTTAATCCAAATGGTAACACATTGAACTCATATAGTCCTTTGCCATCTGAGAACGCCGTCGTTCCTCTATCTTCTTCTTTTACTCTAAATTGATTGTAGCCTTTGTTTAAATCAATAACTGTGAAATATCGTCCCTCTCCCCTTTGATCGAACATTTCTTGGGGTACCGGAATTGGATAAGTGTCTTTCCTCGTAACTTGATTTAGCTTCCGATAATCTACGCAAAATCTTAAATCTCCATCTTTTTTCTTAACTATCACTATTGATAAGGAGAATGGTGAAGCACTATCTCGAATTATTCCAAATTCCTTCGTTGCTGTAATCTGTCTATCACTTTCATCTTGATGAACGTAGGGGATTCTGTATGGCTTTATTTTTATTGAAGTTTCGTCCAATAGCGGTATTTCATGCTCAATTACATTGGTTAAACCCAAATCATATTTATGTTTGGCAAAGATATCTCGGTATTTTCTCAACAGTTTTGTGAATTCCTTTTTCTGTATCTCATTTAAATCATTGCTTACCACTCCAGGCTCCTTATACACCTTGACGTTTCTTGGTATCTTGCAATTTGTTTCAATAGACATTTTTGATAATTTTCCCAATTTTGTTTTTGGGTGTAGCTGAACCGGTTTCTTACTGCTGTTCGTTATATGGACTGGTACTATCTAATTTTCCACTTTGACAATTTCGTCACATATCGGTAAATCATATTTTTCGACTAGCGCTTGATTTGGTTCGAATATGAAATCACCATTATCCACACTCATGGTATTTGCACAATATACCTTCTCCGATTGTGGTGGTATTGTCAATGTCTGATTCACAAACACCTCACCTGCCCTGTGAATTATTTCTCCTGTTTCTCCTGCTATCAAATTACCTGTCTTTAAATCAAGTGAGACTCCGTCCAGCTGCTCTAATATATCCATGCCGATCAGACATCGTACTGGACTTCCCTTCATTATGAGCGCATCGTGCGCTATTATTCGATCTCCAATGTGGAATATGACGTTAAGTTGTCCAATTATGTTTAATTCGTTTTTTTATAATGACCTAACTATTTCGTCGGTAGGCTTTATTCGCATTTTTTCCTTCGCGTTTAATACATTTTCCGATATTATTGTGTGACTAGATCCCGAATCAACCAAAGCTTCCACTTTATGTTTGTTCATTTGTATAAATATTCGGGGTTGTTTTCCTCTTTTTGTTAATGTCATCAATGAGTAGGTGCATGGTAAGCCTAACATATTCTTTCTCTCGATCTCTGCGCTAGAAGGCTCGATTCTCTCTCCTGCCATTCTTTCACATTGTAATGCGATATTTTCCACTGGTTTCATCTCTCGTAATCGATCAACTGGATACACTGGTACTGGTTGCATAAATGATTTTGGTATGCACAATTTTGTAAACGTGTCTACGCTACTCGCATTCAACAGTGGCTCTTTTAAGATTTGATAGGTTCTTAACGCTTCTTTATTCATTCCACTTAGTTTTTGATTGTCAACATATAACGGTGCACTATCACCCTCGTTGTCATTGTCATTATTCTTGTCCCTCGAAGGGGTTGTACTAGCGTAGCTCACCTTTTTCTTCTTTAATATTCGCGCCTTGAGTATCTCCAACTCCTGATATTGATGATGAGTAATGAAGAATCTAGCCAATAATGGTATGAAACAAATTACTAGTTTCCACGACCAACCTGTGATCGCGTATAATCTGTGTGTTAACAGGACCTGCGATATTATTACTTTGATTACAACACATATTACACAAATTCCAATCAATCCGGCACACACTTGTCCAATGAACATAAACTTTCCCCAGATCTCTTTCATTGTATTATACGTCGCTTTCTTGTAATGATCTGAAGTTAACAAATACTCGTAATTTACCTTCCCACTTCCGCTTGAGAGAATTGTATCTACCATTTCCATTATTACTCTTTCTTTCTTTGATGGAAATAACAAGTTTCTGCGAGCTTCCTCAATGTCTTCGCTCGAGTAAATTCCACTTTGCGACAATTTTTCTAACGACGTAAAATTTACCAGATATTGTAATTCTGTCAATTCTTTACTTCTCGATGATCTGGTAATGCAATCCAAGATTCTGGTGTTAATCTGTATAGCGGTGCCAACAATCTATTGCACTGTAATACTTTCGGTTTCACGTCCTCTTCCAGTAAGATTCGTTTTACAGGCTCCATAAATCGCAACTTTCCATTTAAATTTACTGGCAACTCGTTGGTGCATTGGTCGTACTTTGTCAGTTTGACTGGTACCGCTTTACATTTATAGCTATATAGTGCTTCACCGAAAATTCTGGTAAACATCCCATTTTCTGTAATTAACATTGGTGCTACTAAATTAGGATTAGTAATAGCCATTGCCATCCGATTTCGGAGTATTTCTTTATTGAGCTTGCAATCATTTATAATAACTTCTCGGTACACATTTTCAACGGTATTTTGACCAAAGTGAAAGACATAATCTATTTTGTTATTAAAGTAATTTGTCAACTTAATATCTCCGGCATGTATGTTTGTTTGAGCCTCTGTAATCACCTTCTGGGATACATATATACCTTTATAATTTGTCTCATAGACATTTTGTCCACACTTTGTTTTAGTTTCTTTTCTCAGGAATCGCATCCCATCTTCTGTCGAGGTTGACATTAACACTGTTGGAGTATCTTTCATCCGTAGAGGTGTGATTCTTGTTGTTGTACTCGTTGCTGGATCCATTCTTATCTTCTCAGGCTTTTCCCTGATCTGTTCTCCCGTTATTTCTTTAAAACTCATTGGCTTCAATTGCACTAAATTGCACCTTTTGGTATCGACATCATACACCAAGATTGATTCTTCTGTCTGACAGCTAGATTGTTTCATGTTGCAGAATGGATGTGTTTGTAGTTTACCAGTATCATCATCAAATGATCCATCAAATTCTCTTAATTCTGACATGTACTCTTCCACAACCACGGCTTTGTCAATTATAGCGTCGTCTACTTTGTATGGCTCTCCTTGGCAATCACCATTCGACTTTATTATCCCTCGCACAGTTACAGTCTCACGGATTTTGTGTTTAAGCTTTGCCTGCAGTTTAATATCTGCATTGATTTTCAACTGTCCTGTTTGAAAGGCTGCCAAACAATTCTCTGGAATTATTTCTATCGGTCTAGGTATCGATTGCATTTTCACCATCGATGAGTGGCTCCATTTTCCACAATAAAATACAAAAGTAGTTCGTTTCACTGTACACTCTCTCACCTTTGCTCGTCGAAACCCAGATTCTTGATATACATGATATTTTACTGGATTTGTCACTTTAAATTTTACTGGGTATGCATCTGAACACTCTGCTACGTTTATTAACGAATATACTCTTCCCATTTCGGTTTGGGAGCAGTCGTATGCCACCAATGAATTCGTCGTGTTTATTATTCCCAGTAACATAATAATTGAAATCATCAACCATGGAAATGCGAGTTTTCCCTTTTTCCTCACTGTCTCTGTTTTTGGGCTCTCAGCCTTTTGTATCAACTTTTCCCATCCGCCATTGTTTGCGATCCACTTCATCAAATATTTATTCGTCATTTCAGTGGCTTTCTTTATCAATGATTTTGAATTGTCAGCTTCCAGACAACCATAAATACCAATCTCCAATATTATATAGGCTAGCACTGTAAATATTACATCTCGATCCAACCTGGTTCGTGTTAGGTCCGCAATTACTGCTTTCTCACAAAATTCCTTTTCTTCATAATTTCTTTTAATTATCGACGGTAATCTCCTCTTTAATTCCGTTGCCAATCTCTTTACAACTCTTTTCTCCCCCTCCGAAGTATCATCTCCTTCAGTTTCAGTTTCATCTAACAAGTACAATTCCGTAACTAAACTTTTTAATATTCGCTCAGTCTTGCTTGATTCATCTAAACGCTCAGTTTTGCTTGATTCATCTAAACTCAAAGATTCAGTTTCCGCATCATTCTGTCTTTTCCGACATCGCAATGTCATTTTTCGTTTCAACGAAGTTCTCTTCACTTTTCATCTCATCTGTGCTCGGTAGTACCCTATTATCGGTGCTCATTTCCTCGATATCCCTTGTAACTTCATTTTCCGATCCCATTTCCTCATTTTCCATTGTTTCTAATATCTGCAATTCATTAATTTCTTGATCAATTTCTCCTGGGTCATCTACAACTTCAGTTTTAATCTCTACATTATCAGTAGGTACAAGTGCGCTGCATGACTCATCGTTACCCCCCACCCACCCGGTGAGTCATAAATGACGTCATCGATGACTCATAACACACGACTCATCGCGCATGACTCATCTTACATGACTCATCAAGGGTGACTCATTTCAAATTTAAATTTCCAAAGGTCAAATAAGGTCAAACCTTTACCCAAGGGTATCATTCGAAAGGTATTTGAGAGGTCAGTATGATGGTCATACCCTCGAAGGTGTATGGTGAGTCCTTGGCCTTCAAAGAGTCAAAAACCTTCGAATTTTTTCAAATATATATATATCATTCGAAAGGCATTTGAGAGGTAAGTATGATGGTCATACCCTCGAAGGTGAATGGTGGGTCCTTAACCTTCAAAAGGTAAAAAACCTTCGAATTATTTCAAACTTTATACATATATATATATATTAAATTTAATTTTAAATAAAAATTATTTTTAATGACAGTTAGGTTAATAATTAGAGTTTTTACAATAATCAAGTGATTATTATTTAATTTTTATGATGACTTTGTAATGATATTGAATTTGACAAAATAATTTTTTCATATATTTTCTAAAAATATTGATGAACTTCGTGAAAATCTAAAGTTGAAACCAGCTAATTTTATCATGATGATATATTTGAAATCTACTTGAAAATTATTGTAAAATATACTGAAATTTGTGATTTAGTTTGAAAGATATATCATGTTATAATTGCTATAATTGGCTGAATCGATGTAGAATTATAATCAATCAATATATTTCATCTCTAGTTAGGTATTTGATGGTAAATGTGGTGAAATATTTGTAGAAAATATTGATTTTAGTGACTTTTGATCTTTTAGTGGATTTCCTATGGATTTTAAGAGAATTGATATATTAAAGTCGGTTGGATTTAGTGACGGTTCGGTTAAGGTAATATATGATTTTAAGGGGGTTTTTAAAATGGAAGAAATATTTGGTGAGGGATCGGTTAAGGTGGACATGTTTTGAAATCTCTATTTAAATCGACAATGTTCTTATTGGTAAAATATCAAATTTTCAAAGGAAATAGTCAGTATTTAGCTATGAATTAATAATAATTAATAATGATATTTTGCTAAATTACCTTTGCTAAATATTATTTTAAATGACTAAAAACGAGGAAATAAGATAGAAATTTACTCCAAATGATAAAGAATTTCTACCAAAATTATCAATAAATATATGTTGTTATTAATGACCATGCATTTTTCACGAAGTTATATTAACTATTGTAATGAACACTAGATGAATAAATTATCAATGAAATGCTAAATAATCATATCTTACCTTTTGCTAAATATTATTTTAAATAACTAAACATGACAACGTTTACCAATAAATTAGTCGCTCGAAATAAGAATACGGTAAGTTACATTCAAAATATTCAAATTATTCACGAACATCTGATATCTATGATCATTCATTACCTAAATCATTACCTAAGAATCTTTAACTAATATACATATGCCTTAATTAATATACCCTTGCGACATGTTGAATTTGACCAGTACCCTTACAACAAATACACATAGGGGGACAGAATATTTTGTCGGACAAATTCAGACTATATATAAAAACTTACAATATGCTATGGTTATTATTGATTAATTTGTTGTATATTGTATTGATACATCAAAATGTCAGATAATATTTATAAATTAACTAAAAAATACACAAAAATACTATATTACCTAAGAATTCAGTTATGTTTCTAGTTAAATAATTGAAATAATTGGTATATGTATCAACTTTATAAAAATTGTTATGAATCCAAGAATATTTTAATTAAATGGAACAGCCAAAAACCATGGATTTCTAACTAAATTGGTAAATTTATCTGGAAATATTTTACTTAAAAAATCGCTATATATTTAAAATAACCATGTACTTTTCACTAAATTGCCAAAAATTTGCTATATGGTATTGTTAAATAAAATAATCATAATAATAAAATTAAAAATAATAATATTATGTCAGGGCATGGAAAAATAATATAATTGTATGACTAATAAATTTGCAATACAAGTGCATAATTAACAAAGACTTTGCAATAAATGGGCATGATTAACAAAGACACTAGAAATATTATCTTTGCATTTTGTCGAAGATGATTATGGCAGTAATATCAGAGGAGAATCAATGGACAGAAGAAAAGCATCATTAAGATTTATAATAATTGTAAATATAATTGTATATATAATTGTATATATAATTGTAAATTTCCATATATATATGTAAATAACACTATTTAAAAAATTAATACAAATATTAAAACAAAATGAATTATTAATGAATATGTTTTAATCAAAAAGTATTACAATAAAACAATAAATTTATAAAAACAAATTAAAACATTTATTTACGAAACAATAATAACCAATACTACTGTAACACATGATGTCAACTTTAAAATATTGATTAGGGTTTCTTCGGCTTTTCCAGCATCTTCATGGTTCTTGCGAAGATCTTTTTCCATTTTGATGAACTCATGGGTATTATATTTCATTCTGAATAATCTAAAATAATATCATATATTATAAATACTAAACCTTTCCATTCATCATATCATCAACATTTGGTAGTTGTTTCGTGCCCAATATATTTAATTACTAAGATGATTTCATATTATTCAATGTTTGAAAATTTTCTACATTATTGTACCGTCATTATGTTTGATATTGTATTGTATTGATTTGTATTGAGAACTTACATGTATATAGTATGATATTCATTAATCAGCGTTGAACAGGCTTGACAATTGTGAACATTCTTTTCGTGACACTTAGAACATACAATTACGTGACCACACGGTAAATACAAAACCGAAACTTGATTTTTTTTACAAATTGAACAAGTTAAATATCTTTTCCTAACATCGTTTAGTTTTTCCGTTAGCTCATTTTCAATCAAATCGGCTTTTGCTATCCATTCATAAATCAATCTACTATATCCCGGTTTCAACCTTAAATACATGCAACTCCAAAAGTATTCATTCAGTGAATCGTTGTTTACCCCTGTTTTGTCTAAATACATTAAATAACTAGATAACTTCAAAATGCATTTATCATAATTAAATAAATCAAATAAATATTCAATAGAGGAATGTTTGAAAATTTTTAAAATATTTATGATTTTCTTATCACTGTAAGTATCATGATTATTTATAAAATCTTCAACTGTGTTGTTAAAAAATTTCAATGAACGCTTATCTTCAGAATAAGTTGGACTTAATTTTTCCTTATTTCTAGTAGGAATTCCTTCCTATAAATGACATATATAAAAAATATTGACAAAATAATAAAGTTACCAAATTTGTTTTGTGATTTACACAATAATATTCAACAGTTTTACTTGTAGAAATCATCAGTAATAAATAAATTTCTTAATAACTGAATTACTTTTGTTTTTACATTTATAACAATTGAGATAGCCAATCAAATTAGCGTTTTCAGAATGTAGAAATTGTAACGATGGTTGAACCTTCAAATGTCTAAATAACATCATATTGTATAACAATAATAATAAGGATGACTAGTACCCTTGCAACCTGTTAAGTGTAAGCAGTACCCATAGGGGGACAAAATATTTTGTCGGATAGACTAGGAGTATATATAATAATAATAATAATAATAATAATAATATACTTTGAAAATAAATAATAAGAAATATGAAAATAATTTTGAAAATGATAATAATAATAATATTTTATAAATAAAATAAGAATTTTGAAGAAAATAATCATGAAAATATTGAAAATCATAAAAATTATGAAAATGTTGAAAATCATGAAAATATAGAAAATGATAAAAATGTTGAAAATTATGAAAATGTTCCTGAAAATGTTGAAAATCGTGAAAATATAGAAAATGATGAAAATGTTGAAAATGATGAAAACGTTAAAAATTATGAAAATGTTCCTGAAAATAATCATCACTTATAGAAAATGGTAAATTGATGCAGAAATTGTGTTTTATGAATATTTAAGTAAATAATAATAAAACATCGAAAATAAAATAATAAGAACTTCGCAAATAATAATAATAATAATAATAATAATAATAATAATAATTTTGATAAAAACTTTGAAAATAATTCTTTGAAAATAATACTTTGAAAAATATTTGATGAAAATATTCTTGAAATAAATATGAAAATGTTGAAAATCGTGAAAATATTTAAAATGTAGAAAATTATTAACATAATCATGCAAATGATGAAAATGTTGAAAATCATGTAATTGACGTAGAAATTAAGTTTTATGAATATTTAAGTAATTAATAATAATGAAACTTCTAAAATAAAATAATAATTAGAACTTTGCAAATAATAATAAAAATAATAATAATAATAAAAAATATTAATAATAATAAAAAAATAATAATAATAATAATTCTTTGAAAATAACTTTGAAAATAATAATTTAAAATAATAATAATAGTAAAGAAATATTGAAAAATATTGAAAATTATTAAAATATTCATGCAAATGATAAAAATGTTGAAAATCATTAAATTGACATAGAATTTAAGTTTTATGAATAATTGTCAATAATATTAATAATAATTACGTGAAAATAATATAACTTTGAAAATACCTTTTAAAATAATAATAATAATAATAATAATAATAATAATAATAATAATAATAATAATAATAATAATAATAATAATAATAATAATAATAAGAAGAAGAAGAAGAAGAAGAAGAAGAAGAAGAACTTTGAAAAACTCTTTGGAAATAATTATTTGAAAATATTACTTTGAAAATAATTCGTTGAAAAATATTACTTTGAAAAATATTTGATGAAGAGTTAGTGAAATAATCATGAAAATGTTGAAAATCTTTAAAATATTGAAAATGTAGAAAATTATTAAAATAATCATGCAAATGATGAAAATGTTGAAAATCATGAAATTGACGTAGAAATTAAGTTTTATGAATAATTACAAATAATAATAATAATAATAATAATAATAATAATAATAATAATAATAATAATAATAATAATAATAATAATAATAATAATAATAATAATAATAATAATAATAATAATAATAATAATAATAATAATAGTAATAGTAATAATAAGAATTTTCAAAATAACTTTGGAAATAACTTTGAAAATATTACTTTGAAAATAATAATAATGATAATAATATCTTTGTTTAAAAAATGATGAGTCATATGTACTTAAATGACCTTGATGAGTGATCGGATCACAAATGTTACTAAAAATAGATCTCTTTTGTTACTAAAAATACAACAACCTTGGTGAGTCATCAGATCAATGATCGGATCAAAAATGTTACTAAAAATAGATGTCTGTGTTACTAAAAATAGTTGTCTTTGTTACTAAAAATAGAACGACCTTGATGACTCAGCGGATGAGTCTTGGTCTTTGTTTAAATGACCTTGATAAATAATCATAATAATAATATTAATAATAAATTTGAAAATATCTTCGAAAATAATAATAATACTATTGATAATAATAAATAATATTGAAATTAATAATAATAAATAATAATAATACTATTGATAGTAATAAATAATAAATCCCATGGGCGCGTCAATTTCTTTGTTTTGAAAACAGATGTCTTTGTTCTGAAAATGATGAGTGATTGTCTTTGTTCAAAAAAAAATTAAATGAGTGATCGATGAGTACTTTTGTATTGCCGTTTGTTTGATATGTATATTATAAGGTTTGAAAAATTTAAGCCATGGACTCTTTGACCTTCAAACTTGGACCATCATACTCATCTTTGAATTACCTTTTGTTTGATATGTATATTATAAGGTTTTAAAAAATTTGAACCTTCGACCCTTTGACCTTCGAACTCACCTTTGAATTACCTTTTGTTTGATATGCATATTATAAGGTTTTAAAAAATTTGAACCTTGGACCCTTTGAGGGTATGACCATCATACTCACCTTTGTATTACCTTTTATTTGACATGTATATATCTATATGTATCATTTTTAAAGGTTTTGGACCCTTTGAAGGTTCAGGACTGTAATGTATTGTAATTTTTTATTTTTTTTATTTTTTTTATGGTTCTGTTAGTTGTATGTTATGAATACAAATAACAATTCTGCACGTTGCACGTGGAGAAAGTTTTATTTTAATTTAAAAAAAAATTAAACTATATAGTGATAATTTACCATAGTAAATTATCACTATAGGAAAAATTACAAATTTAAAAAATCGATAAAAATTTATCTAAGGAAGAAATTAACTAGAAAACAAAATTTAAATTTATAGCCGATCAAAAAGAAGACGTAGAAGAGAATCCAAACAATATCAATAAAGAATTTTATTTTGAACATAAATTACTATCGAATTCTTGTACTGCCACGATTCCGCGCGGATCCTATATACTCAAGGAATATACTTCATTCAACCGAAATTGGTACTTGACATTTCACTAATCCGTTCCTTCATAGAAGAACCATTACTATCTATTTATAATCTTCATCTCTACAAGTTCAAGGAATAGTTGAATATCATTTAACCAAAATTGATTTTTTACCTATCCACTAAACCGTTCATTTATAGGAGGACAATTATTAACGGTAATTTATACAATTGATTAGTAAAGTACATATTGTTTGTTTTGTTGAATAAAATATATATATTGTTAAAGTAGTCGCAAATTTATTATTTTGAACACAACACGCACCCCGATTGTCCCGCTACAAGTTTTAACGGTGACTCTTTCGGGCTCTTCAAATTCTCCTACAAAATAACGTAATTAACAATAATAACAACAATAACACTCATAACAACTGGTGTCAGAAGTTAAAAAAAACAATAACATAACACGCATTCGACATTTGTTATTTCAATCACGAAACCTTTCAGTATAGTTATTATAGAACTATAAAGGCTAGTGACACTGTTGGCCGAACACAGTAGGCCATATCCTTCTACTAAACTATTATATTTTTTTCAACACAACAACAAAACAAATAAATGGCTTCAAACCAGCAAAACCCGACAAACACTACACAGATACCTAACAACTATGAAAATGCTCACTCACCGGAAAACATTAACCACCAGTACAACCCAAACACCAACAACACAAACACACACCCAACACATGAAAGCAGTAGTTATTATTACAACCCCGAAAATTCATCCGCGGTAAACTCAATACTAAACCCCAAGGCAAACATCCCAAATTTTTTCACAGACGAAAACGGGACCCCACAAAAATGGCTAGAATTTGCCAAATTAACATTAAACCTATCAGGCATTAAATCATCAAGAACAGTCTGTTCTCACATAATTGCCGCCCTTCCCAGCAACATCCTGAACGAGATAGCCGATAGAATAGAGGAAATATCAAAGGACGACAACCCTTTCGAAAACTTATACAACACTTTAATAAATCGGAACAAAGTAAACAGACGAGAACTACTCGAATCCTGTTTGAAAGATATCCAATTGGGTAATGACAAACCGTCTGAATTTCTGCGAAACCTAAAGACAAAACTCGAATACTTACAACCAAAAATAACAAGCACCGGGTCAAAAGAGTTCATCAAAGACCTTTTCATGCGCGCAATGCCACCTGAAATAAGACGAATTCTAGCTGCCAGCAACTGTACAGACCTCGATACTCTGGCAACATAGCAGACAAAATCAACGACGAAATATACCCAACAATATGTAGAACTTACCAAAACAAAAATTTTTTTAAGAGCAACGAAAACAAACCTGTACACAATAGCTCAGAAACTACAGAAACGAACAAACTCCTCTCAACTCTGGTAACTAAATTCGACGAAATAATTATTGAAAACAAAAATCTAAGAAAAGACATAACCGAATTACAAAGAAGAGAATCCAGGAGAACTCAATATTACGAAAACAGACAAAATTATCCCAGACAAAATACACGATCTGGCAGCCGCAACAGCTTCGACAGAAACAAAACAGGGAACAACCCCAATAAATGCACAAACCAAAACTATTGTTACTACCACAATAAATTTGGGAATAAAGCATACAAATGCAACAAACCCTGCACCTTCGACAAAGAAGAGTCGGGAAACATATAAAGTCACCAATGATAGCACCGACATTGGGTGACAGCCAAACCTTCACGGTGCTTAGCAATGGCCTCAATTTTCTTGTTGATTCAGGTTCAATAATTTCATTATTACCGAACTACCTATACAAAAACACAAAAACCGAAACCGCAAATTTGTGCGCAGCAAACGGCAGCCCAATAAAAACGTTCGGAAAGCAAAACATTAACATCACCATCAACAACACACAATACAATTGGCAATTCACTATCGCTGAAGTCAAACAAGCTATTTTAGGAGCAGATTTCCTTTCATACTTTAATCTACTAGTCGACTGTAAGAATGGAAAAGTCATACCAAACAATTCAAATGACATACACCACAAAAATAAACAATCCAAAAAACAAATCAATTGTGACATCGGAGTAATAACAGCCCAAAACGGTGAAGAAAAAACAAATAAAACAGAAACAAACTGGCACATACCTAACGAAATCACAAAACTGATACAAAATGTAGCAAATATAACTAATAAATTAGAAGCAAACAATAACACCAAATGCATAACCGAACACATAATAATTAGCAACGGAAACCCAGTCCATGCAAAAGTCAGACAGTTAGACAAAAATAAACTCGAGATAACTAAGAAAATATTCGACGAACTACTAGAAAATCAAATCGTCAAACACTCAAACTCAAACTGGTCATCAGCCCTCATGCTTAAAGAAAAGGCAAACGGCGAATGGCGAGCCTGCGGAGACTACAGAGCATTAAACAATATCACAACAGCCGACAAATACCCAATTCCAATAATAAACGATATCATCAACAGATTTAACAAACCCAAAATTTTCAGCAAAATAGACTTAGAAAAAGCCTATCATCAAATTCCTGTCAGAACTGAAGACATAAAGAAAACAGCAATCATCACACCCATAGGACTTTTCGAGTATAACAAAATGCCTTTTGGATTAAAAAATGCTGCAGCCACTTTCCAACGCTTCATGGACCAAATATTACGAAATCAACAGAACACAGTCGCATACCTTGACGACATTCTGATAGCATCTGCAAACAAAACAGAACATATACAAAATATTAAAAATGTGTTCGAAATATTAAGCAAACACGAGCTAAAAATTAACATAAAAAAATGTGAATTTCTGAAAACAGAAATAAAATTCCTGGGACACATGTTAAACGAAAACGGAACAAGACCTTTAGACGACAAAATCAAAGCAATCAAAAATTACCCACTACCCAAAACTACTAAAGAGCTAAGACGTTTCCTTGGAATGATCAATTTCTATCACAAATACATACCAAGATGTAGTGAAATGCTAGCCCCTCTCAATGAACTGAACAAAATAAAGAGAAACATCAAAATAGATTGGAACGAAAAACTAATAACAGCGTTCGAACAGGCAAAAGAAAATCTGAAAAATGCAAGCATCCTAAACTACCCCAACCAAGATTTACCATACATAGTCAACACAGATTGTTCGGGAGTAGCAATGGGCGGAACGATATTCCAAGAAGAAAATAACGAAAAAAGACCAATAGCCTTCTTCTCAAAGAAACTCAAAACTCACCAAATGAGATACTCCACTTTTGACAGGGAGTTATTAGCATTACATGATACAATCAGACATTTCCAATACCTATTGGAAGGAAAAGATTTCGAAGTGTATACCGACCATAAACCCTTAATAAACGCAATGAACATGAAAAATCCTTCACCGAGACAAATAAGACAATTAAACTATATTTCACAATTTAATTGCAAAATAAAATACATAGCAGGTTCAGCTAACATAAGTGCAGATGCATTATCAAGAATAGAAACTGACATAAATGCACTTAACATAACACCCATCATAGAGTTAGAAAAGTTAAAAACTAAACAAAAAGAAACAACATTCGAAACTCCAAGGTTAAATTCACTCCACCTGGAAGAAATAGACGGCATATGGTACGACACTTCAAATGACAATAACAAAAGGATTGTAGTACCAGCAGAACTGCGCGATCAATACCTCCAAAAATATCACAACATCTACCATCCGGGAAACAAAGCCACATACGAACTTCTGCATACCAAAGTTGTTTGGCCTTATATGAGAAGGGACGTAAAAACATTCGTAAAAAATTGCCCACAGTGTCAAAAGAATAAAATAACAACAAAACAATTCAAAACAACAATTGTACAATTCCCAAGTTCTGAACCGTTCGAAACGATACATATCGACATAGTCGGCCCTCTACCTCCAAATAATAAACACAAGTACTTATTAACTATAATAGATCGAAAAACAAATTGGTTCGAAGCCATTCCCATAAAGGAAATATCAGCAGCAAAAATATGCAGTAAATTAGAATTAAACTGGTTCGCCCGGTATGGCTGCCCAAAGACAATAATCAGCGATCAGGGTAGGCAATTTGAATCCGACATTTTCAAAGGACTTTGCAACAAATATAACATCAACAAAACCAGAACAACAGCATACAATCCACAATCAAACGGAAAAGTCGAGAGATTACACCGATCATTAAAACAGGCAATCAGAACAAAAACAAATAATAACAACAACTGGTTAGAAAAATTACCAGAAATACTAATAGGATTACGAAACAACCCTTCAAGCCTAAACAACAAAAGCCCTAGCCAATCAGTTTTTGGACACCATACAAACCTACCAAACTTAAAGGACGAAAACGAAAACAAGATAAAAACTACCGCCAAAGAATCACAAATACCCATACTAAAAAGTATTCTAAAAAACAAAAATAATAATAAAACCCAAAACCAAACAGAACTAATAATAGACATGGTTTTAGTAAAGAAACCCTTCACTAGCGGATTTGAAACAAAGTACGAAGGCCCATACAAACTGTTAAATATGTATAAAAACGTTGGCACAATTTTAAAAGACAATAAACAAATCAAAATAAACATACGCAGATTAAAACCATATCACGAAAACAACCACCCAAAGTACAAAACTCAAGAACGAACAGAAATACAGACAAACCAGAAACACATCAGATTCAGCGAAAAAGACTCAACAAAAATTTTCGACAATAACACAACAATCACACCAGAATACAAAAAGCGTTAAAGCGATTGCCTCAAATAAACAACACATGCACACACAAGATTTTGTTGTACAATTTTTATAAAGTGCTAGTTGTAAAACACAAAACATAAACACACCTAAATTATCACAAAACACAAGAACATATGTTTTATCTTATCTCTGTAATTATGTAAAGCCGTTTAAATGTTAACCTCCGGTTTTAAAGGGGGAAGTTCTGTAATGTATTGTAATTTTTTATTTTTTTTATGGTTCTGTTAGTTGTATGTTATGAATACAAATAACAATTCTGCACGTTGCACGTGGAGAAAGTTTTATTTTAATTTAAAAAAAAATTAAACTATATAGTGATAATTTACCATAGTAAATTATCACTATAGGAAAAATTACAAATTTAAAAAATCGATAAAAATTTATCTAAGGAAGAAATTAACTAGAAAACAAAATTTAAATTTATAGCCGATCAAAAAGAAGACGTAGAAGAGAATCCAAACAATATCAATAAAGAATTTTATTTTGAACATAAATTACTATCGAATTCTTGTACTGCCACGATTCCGCGCGGATCCTATATACTCAAGGAATATACTTCATTCAACCGAAATTGGTACTTGACATTTCCCTAATCCGTTCCTTCATAGAAGAACCATTACTATCTATTTATAATCTTCATCTCTACAAGTTCAAGGAATAGTTGAATATCATTTAACCAAAATTGATTTTTTTACCTATCCACTAAACCGTTCATTTATAGGAGGACAATTATTAACGGTAATTTATACAATTGATTAGTAAAGTACATATTGTTTGTTTTGTTGAATAAAATATATATATTGTTAAAGTAGTCGCAAATTTATTATTTTGAACACAACACGCACCCCGATTGTCCCGCTACAAGTTTTAACGGTGACTCTTTCGGGCTCTTCAAATTCTCCTACAAAATAACGTAATTAACAATAATAACAACAATAACACACATAACAAGGACCATTCATAAACCTTTGAAAGTATGGCCATGATACTTACATCTCAAATACCTTTCGTTTGATATGTATATTGTAAGTTTTTCAAATTTTTGAACCTTGGACCCTTCGACCCTTGGACCTTCGAACTCACCATCAAAAGTCCTTTTGAATGATATATATATTATATGGTTTGAAAATTATTTAATTTTGGACACCCTTTGAAGGTTATTGACCCACCATATACCTTCGAGGGTATGACCATTATATAGACCTCTCAAATACCTTTCGAATGATACCCTTCGGTAAAGGTTTGACCTTATTTGACCTTTGGAAATTTAAATTTGAAATGAGTCACCCTTGATGAGTCATGTAAGATGAGTCATGCGCGATGAGTCATCACTGGTGAGTCATGTGTTATGAGTCATCGATGACGTCATTTATGACTCACCGGGTGGGGGTGGGGTAACGATGAGTCATGCAGCGCACTTGTACCTACTATTATCATTATTCGTTTCCTCATACGGAGGCCAAAACGGTACTATTACTGCATCTCTTTCCATTTTATCACTTAGTTTTGTTGCGTACACATTATTAATACAATTTGGGTTACATCCGTAGTTTAACAAATATTCGTCATCATCCAATTCTCGTCCTTTGAACGTTAACACGATAATTCCTTCATTACCTAATATCTCCGCTGCTTTTTGTCGTATTTTCTTTGCTTTTACACTCCAATGTTCCTGATAATATTCAATCCTTTGATCCGCAATATTTAACGCTATTATCAAAGACTTCGCACTGTCGGCTGTCACCCATAATGGTCCAACGAATCCAGATAATTAATGGCCCTTCCGGTCTTCCTACGCGCTATCTTCTCCTTGCTCTTTTCCCATTAATCATTGTGTCAAGCTAATGGGCCCAAATCTTCCTTCTGTTTGCTTTTCTTCTTGTTTACCCAGCTCGGGTTTCCTTTATCTCTCGGGTTCTCCATTGGCTCGGGTTTCTCATTAGCTCGGATTTTCCATTAGCCAATTAATTAATTAATTAACGTTTTCTGTTTTCATACATTTGAAGGCTTTTCGACCCTTCCTAACCATTTTCTGATAAATCCCTAATCATCATCTGTCCCGTTTTCCCCATTCGATTTCGATGATTTTACCATTTATTGATTTTTCTCGGATTTCCGGATTCTTGCCTTTCGTAATTGCTTTTGGCATTTTCTAATACTGCTTCCATCACACTTTCCTTTACTATTGATTCTGTGTATGATCCCGCATTTATTTGTCTTTTTTCTTCACTTACTTTCTATTTAAATTATTAGCCTAAATTTCATTTAAATTTTATTTTAATTTACGGACCTCAACAATATTAATAATAATAATAATAATAATAATAATAATAATAATAATAATAATAATAATAATAATATTAATAATGTGTGTACAAATAATATTGAGAATTTCTTTGTTAAATGATATTATTGTCTTGAATATTTTTTAGCAGTACCTTTGTGGTCAATTTTTTACTTATATTTTTATACACTGGGTAATAATAATAATAAGAGTAAATCAATTTGAATGATAACTACATTAATTTTTATTCAAAAATCGACAAATAATATACAAGATGGCAACACCTGTTGCAAGTTTAATATAGTTTTTAAACTTTATTTTGTGATCGTCGATTTCCTTGGAATTTCGGGCGAGTTGATTTAATACACCCCATCCACGGAGTAAATTTGGATTTGATTATCTAAAAAATGAATATTATTAAAATATAGATTATAAAATAAATTACTTCTTGAGACCACTGGTAGTAATGTTCTGAGTCCCATAAACTTTTTTCGACGATAATTTGCATATAAGTGAATTCTACAATTATTCAGGTCCACTTCATTTCTTCGTCGAATATGCAATTGAAGATTCGATTAAAATAAAACTTCTGTGTTTCAAGGCATTCCATATCCATCATGTTCTGGTAGTCGATATGGTTGCCTTTAATAATTTGTTCAGTCCGATTAATTAGGAAACTGAGGCTTTCCGCAATGTTTTTGTTGACGATCTATTTGAGCAAGTTGTCAATGACATTAGCTTTTGACATTTTTACAGTAATTTAAAATATAATGTTTTATTTATACTACAGAATTGTGTGCCATATGATTCTGATTGGTTGATAGACTCTATGAGTTTTGCTACAATATTTCTATTGATATCCTTGTGAGCTGTTGAGTGTTAGCAGTAGCCTTAAGGGGACAGAATATCTTTTCGGATAATAGTAGTTATATGGTTTATATCGATGGTACAATAATTTGGGAATTCAAGTTTAAAAGAGAAGCTGTAAAAAACCTCAGATTGACCTCGGATTAACTTTACTATGACCTTAAAACTTGACCTTAAAATTTGACCTTAAAAACCCTATCCCCCGGGTGAATAACGCCATATGTCTTTGTTACGTCATATGTCTTTGTTCCCGGGTTCACATGTTACCCTACTCTCATGTTAACCTCCAGTTGCAAAGGGGGAAGTTATGTAATCTATTATTAATTTCGCGGTAATTACAAGTAATTTTATTTATTTATGTTCCCCACATCTGTTTGTGATATTTTTTCTAAATCTTTATTTCCATCTCATGCAACTGGACCTTTCGGACGAATAATTCTTCTCTGCGTTTGACTCGACAATGTCACACGCAGTCTGGAAGACATTTATTATTTGTCCAACAATGTCAAAAATAATAAATTGAAAAGAAAATTATTAAATAAAAATCAATACACAAATTACGATGGAAGAAAATTCAAATTAACAGATCCAAGAAGAAAAAAAAACAAGAAAAGCAACCTATTGAAAATTAACAAGAAGGAAATAGAATTTTATGATAACAAATCCATTTGATCCAATCCAATATTCTAGAATCTAGAGTTTCATAATTGTCATAGTTTAATAAACTTTTTTAAAATAATTTAGTTTGATTTCGTAATTCTCGTTAATATAATATTTATTTTTATTGTAACAAGATTTATTTAACCCTTTTATACGGAGTGTACAATATATTGTACACAGTTTTGTGTGCTGAATATCTGTTGTACCTTTTCGAAAATATAATGTGAGAAGTACTTTTTAAGAAAATTGAAATTTGTTCTAGTACATTTTTTTTAGTAAATTATTTTTTAATTTTTTTGCATAATTTGAGTCCCCTTACTAGGTTTGATGGTCTAGATAATTAATTTACCCACAGAATTAATTCCCGAATGAAAGGGTTAAAAATATTTGACACAAAAACCCCCTAGCTGTCCCGATCCCTCATTTTAAAAGGAGATTCGGCTGGCTTCTAACAAAATCTCTCTGACAACACACATACATCATTACAAATACATAAACACTTATACACAATTCACGATATACACAAATCACTATATATATATATATATATTAATCGTGATGCATGTGTGTTGTCAGAGAGATTTTGTTAGAAGCCAGCCAGTAGGTACAAGTGCGCTGCATGACTCATCGTTGAACAAAGACCCCCCGCCCGCTGAGCCATAAATGACGTCATCGATGACTCATCACGCATATGACTCACCCGGGTGACTCATCACGCACGACTCACCCAGGTGACTCATCACGCATGACTCATCCTGGTGACTCATCACACATGACTAATCCTAATGAGTCATCGCGCATGACTCATTAAGGGTGACTCATTTCAATTTTAAATTTTAAAAGGGTCAAATGATGTCAAACTTCATGGGTATCATTCGAAAGGTCTTGAAGAGCTCTATCTAATGGTCATACCCTTGAAGGTTTAAGATGTATCCTTAACTTTCAAAAGGTCAAAAACCTTCAACATTTTAAAAACTATATAGTATAGGTATCATTCTAAAGGTAATTCAATATGTTGTTCAATAGTCTAAACTACCGCAACGTAATAATATTGTTAACAAATTGAAAGTAATATTAACAAAGACAATGCAGTTTTAATGCAATATTAACAAAGACCCTTCAATCCATGTGCATAATCAAACAATTACTACTACTACTACTGCTCCTAATTTACAATCATTTTAATAATAATAATAATTATAATAATAATACTAACTTACAAAAACTTATAAAAAATTTCAACTATAATAATGATAATAATAATAATATTAATCATAATAATATTAATATAGTAGTAATATTAATAATAATAACACTTAGAAAAATAAAATTTATAAAAAATAGTAATAATATTACTAACTTTTATTAAAAATTTTTGATAAAATAAAATAAAATTGAATAAAAGTATAATCATTTATTTTTTTTTTTTTTAAAAATAAAATTTTTATTATTATTGTTAATCAAGTTCTGGGACAATCTTTGTATTTTCTTTTCTTTTAGATTTCAGTTTACAAGACTCTATAAAAATAATAATCATTAATAAAAATAATAATATTATTAATAATAATAATAATAATAATAATAATAATAATAATAATAATAATAATAATAATACTAATAATAATAATAATAATAATAATAATAATAATAATAATGAAAATAAAAATAATTTTACTCAAAATTTATCCGTTTGTTTCTGTCGGTTGATCGCGCAATTCCTGCACTCTCCGTAGTAAATATCTAATCTTAATGATTCTTGATCTTCAGAATCTTCAAAATCATCAGCATCTGGAAACATCGGAGGATCGTCTGTATCTATAAAAGTATCATCCTCCAGATAGTGTCCATATGCAAAACCTTTATTTTTAGCTACCCAATTACGTTTGTCGTCGTTGCAATTGAGTGCAGTTTTATGATTTTTTATGCTGTACAGCTGATGATTTTTAGACATTATTCTAAACTGTGGGACTGTATAAATTTTGTCGTTTAAATAACAATCAATGTAATTGACATGTGTTAGCCCTGCATCTTTCAATGTTATGCCTTTTGCCTTACAACATTCTTCATCACCAAGCAAACTATAACATTTTGGACGAAGAAACACCCACTCCTCGTATTTGAAACCTTTATTTTCGTCTTTAAATTTCCCAATAACGGAATCCAAGTTTCTCGAATACAAGGGATGGCTAGGGTCGTAATTTGAGGTGTCAAGAAGATTATCCCTAACCATAGCAGGCAAAAGATCAGACAGCTTACAATTAATTATTTCGAGAAAGAATGAATCAGTGTCCCCAGCTACAATATTGATCTTACAATTAAACTCATTACGATATTTTTCTAATTCCTCATATTGTAGTTGATACATTCTGAGTTTAGATAAGTCTAGTACAGTTTGGCCGATGTAACTAGGCCTATCTAAACAGACTGATTCTTTCATTAAAAGAACAGAAATAAGATTGTGATCTATTTTTGTAGTGCTTCGGTAATATGGACTACTACAATATGTGATAAGTTTTGTCGAAGAATTACATAATCTTAAATTAATTCTTTTCTTTAAATTTTCAACAGTTTTTCCATAAAGACTGTTGTTTAGCAATTTAAAATAATTTTTATCGAGGTTAGTGGTGGAAGATGCTCTCAAAGCGGTATTAGTATCGACATATTTTTTGAATAGTGTGCTTTGTGAAAATCGAATAGCACGGTGTATTTTAGATACAACTACACCTAATTTTAAATACATTTGTAAAAGTCTCCAATGAACAACATAATTATTCTTTGGATAATGAGTTAAAAGTAACTTTTCCACATTCGAACAAGGCGCACACATCTTTTCAGCGGCTACTGGCAAATCATCCAGTAAGTCATGAATAGATGCCGTTATTTCTAAATCTACTTCTATAGTATAACCATAGCTAAGTAAACTTAAATCTACCGTAGTGCATTCAAACAAAATATTATTTAATAATTGGTCATCCGTGACCCAAACAAAGTCTCCGTCCGGTAAGTTTTGTGATAAAGCCCAGCCATACAGGTTGTTTATATCTATATACAACAACTCTGTATCTGAGCTTGATTTAACATAATGCTTATTCACGAAAGTTAAGCCTCCTCTGATGCCACCTTCGAAGAAGTTGTACATTTCCATATCTGTTAATAATGTAATTGGATGGTCTAAAGTCATCAAAGCCGAACTCCAACTCATACATGGAATTCCAAGGAAATTGAGTGGCTCAAGCTTATTATGTGCTATGCTCTTTGCACGAAATTGTTGAAAGTAATCAGCCAAAAGAAATACGTCGAGTTTTAAATAGACCATCATATAATCCAAAAGAGAATTACAATTGGTCTCTCGCCATATTCTTTTGGCAATTTCGTAATCCGAATCTGACACTCCACTCCAAATTGGTGGTAATTCAGCAGTTGACCTCAAAACATCTAAAGATGTTGCCACGTCGTATGGGAAAATTCCTTTGCTAGTAATAATACTTCCAGTAAATTCTGCAGAAGTAAGAGGGAAAGATGTAAGAGTTTTCACCACACTACTCAAAGATTCACTAACAAATTGGTATGAGTCAATGAATTTAACTGTAAGTGAACCAATTCTCGCAAAAAGACTAAGAAACTTTTCACTTGTGATAGGAACACAGCTAATGTTCCATGAATCATACTTTGATAGTCCAAATTTGAGGATATGATGTAAATCATACCCTCTTAGATTGTGAAAAACTACTGGCAATGAATGTCTTATTTGCCGAGAAAGATTACATTTTGAGCAAGCTGCTCCAAGATATTTACCTGAAAAGTGATCATGATCTTTTACAGGATTTTCAATCACTTTTTTACACAAATAACAATGTCTTGCAGCTCTAAAATTTTCCAGATCGTCATGGGTTAAAATTATCTTTTTATTATAGTTTTTATAATAAAAGGGTGTTACGATTTTTCTGCTAATTAGTTCTATTTCATGTAGAAATTGATCAACACAGTCAATACCTAAAAATGACTTATAAAATTTCTTTCCAGTGAGGTTATTTATACACAAAAGCCCAGCAGAAATGGGTAAGTGTTTTTGGAAGTATTTTGTGTCCTTAGGTAAGATTGCCTCAAAATCGGCATAAATAACGAAGGGAGGTGTGACTGTTTTCTTCCAATCAACAAATTCTAAAAGATTATTTTTTGGAAGGGTGTATAAAGTAGTTCCTATTTGATTATTGTCACAAAGACCACGATGACGATTAAAAGTGTCAATATTTCTAAAACCGTGTAAACATCTAGGACACCATTTACAATAAATTCTGACTGGGGTAATAGAAGCATTTCTGCAATTTAAAAATTTATTTAAGTCACTGATTCCTACATAATGAAAAGTCTTTCTTTTTTCTAATAAAAGTAAATTTATGGGTGTTTCGCTTACAACTTTACTTTTGTAAATTATGTCAATAAATGGATGCTTCATTACTTCACTTTCATTAGTTAAATCAACTAATGCAGTTTCATCATATGACAACACATTAATTGAATAGCCAGGATTAAACATTTCAAATCGATTAATGTCACTTAGTTTCATTGGCATATCATTCGGGTCAAAACGAAGTGAGGAAAGATTATAAGAAGATGGTTGATTACGTAAATTATCATCAGTCTCGTCATATTTAGCAACAGCTAAAACACTGTATAAAAAACAAAGATTATCGGTGTTTATCACATTAATTATACAGTTTTTATGTTTCAGAGATCTGGGGGTATCAATAAATTGTCTTCCACTTAACCGAGAAATTTCAGAATATTTAGTTAAAACGAAACTTATGTATTCTATTTTATTTATTTTCCAATTAGACCCCTTCTCATTCATGTTGATTATTTTTTCATTAAGAAGAGTAATACCTTCATCAATGAATGAATCATTCCAAATTCGTGCAGAATTGGAAATAACAAATGATTGATATTCGTTATCTTTCTCCATTTCAATCCGTATACAAAATTGAATTTTAACGGATTTCATTTTTGATATGAATGAAGTTAATTTATTATATAAGAGTGAAGGAACAGAAAGAGTTGTCATATTAAATCGCGACACATCCATCTTAACGATTATATGTGATTTATTTAAATCAGAATCAATAGTCAAGAGACCCGAACCTATTTGATTGACAGAGTATGAATTTAAAATAATTGGAGCTATTTCATCATCATCATCAGAAGAAATAATAATTTCTTCATCAGAAGAAATAATAATTTCCTCCTCATCAGAAGAAGTTATAATTTCATCGTTATTAATAATATTGTCCTCATCGTCACTAATGTTTATTATTTCAATTTTACTTATTTTTGAAGGCACCTTATGTTTAATATTTATGTTGTGTCTTTTTAATTGATTGGGAACGCAGTCCACATTAGTATTTAATTGATTGGGAACGCAGTCCACATTAGTATTTAATTTTTTAGGAACACAGTCCACAATAACATTTATTTGATTGGGAACGCAGTCCACATTAGTATTTAATTGGTTGGGAACACAATCCACATTATTTTGTAAAAAAGTTGGATATAATATGATGAATAAATCTTTTTTCGAACTTATAAATTGTCTTAAATGATTGCAATGTTTTTTGTAAAATTCGAAATATGTTTTTGTGTCTAATGTTTTGCATGTAGGACATATCTGGTAGATGATACCATTATATTTATGCGAATAATACTTTTCCATAAGACCATGACAGTTATTATGAAAAGTATTATTACAGTAGGATGTATAAAATCGACCTAAATAAAAAACTAAGCTAAAATTTAAATAATAATAATAATGATAATTATTATTATTATTAATATTATTATTTAAACTAATATTATTATCATACATATTTATTTATGATCTCCTAAAATTCAATATATTATATTCACCATTTAATAATAAAATATATTTTAGATAAAAAATCCCTTTTTAGTTATAATATTAGTTATAATATAAAATCATCCTAAATAAAACTAAGCAAAAATATAAATTATTATTATTATTATTATTATTATTATTATTATTATTATTATTATTATTATTATTATTATTATTATTATAAAATAGTAATAATAGTAATAATATTACTAACTTTTATTAAAAATTTTTAATAAAAATATAAAAATGAAATTGAATAAAAGTAAAATCATTTATTTTTTAAAAAAAAATAATTTTTTTTTAATTATAATTGTCAATCAAGTCTTATAATCTTAAAAGCAAATTTTATGAAAAAATAATTTAAATAAATATTTTATAAATAAATCAAATCTTACATTTTTGTTTTCCATTGTATCTTTCATCGTAAATAATTGCATTATTTTTTGATACATTTTCATCAAAAATATTTTCTTCAAATTCATTTTGAATGTTTTCAATAATTTCATTATTTTTTGATATATTTTCATTTAAAATACTTTCTCCGACATTTTTCGGTTCTTGAAATTCTTTTTGAATATTTTCATAAATTTCATCTGTTTTTTAAATTAATTAATTAAATTAATTATTAATAAATATAAATATTACCATCGATGTCAACATTCAACATCTCGTTTCGAGTAGCTGCGTCATATTCATTTATTGTTACAGTTGTTCCTGAATAATTTCATAACATATTATTTTAATATTTTAAATATTTACCATTTTTCTTGTTGCTTTCAATTTTAGGATGATTAGGTGCTGATATACGAATATTCATATCTGCTAAAATATATTATAAATTAACATATTATAAAAAACAAAATTTACCAATTCGGTTTCTTTGTATCATTCTCTTGATATCTTTTGAAATGTTCTTCATTGTAAGTTTGTCTAAAAGTGACGAAAAAATGAAAAACATAGAATATATATCACGTTTATTACAAACTTTATTCACGATCCAATCAGAATCGAGGAATATGTACAA
This sequence comes from Schmidtea polychroa, assembly GCA_959609185.1. Classification (NCBI taxonomy): domain Eukaryota; kingdom Metazoa; phylum Platyhelminthes; order Tricladida; family Dugesiidae; genus Schmidtea; species Schmidtea polychroa. The sequence goes on along the minus strand of CAUHTR010000351.1, from coordinate 6,554 downwards.
CACACATACATACTACTGTGTATCATTTACGCACTCACCGTGTAGGCATGTATATCAACTACTCACCATGTGCATGAATAATGAGATGTCTTTGTCGTTTAACAAAGACACTACGTGACTATTTCAAAAAGGTAATACATGACTAGTCATTGCAAATAACTTGCACATTAATTGCAAATAATAATAAGAATATTTATAAAAAAATAATAATAAATTAAAATAAATTTAATTATCAAAATTGTTCATTAATAAGACGACATTTTTGCAATAACATATATTAAACAAAATTATACATTGATAACAACCATGCAAGACAATGCTGGCCACAAGTAATTGAAAATGGATGTTGATACCGAGTTCGATTATATACAATAGGTTTACCAATAGTTTGCAATTTACTAATTAATAAATTTGGGTAATAATATCCAAAGGGATCGAATGCATATACTCGGTTTGGTTTATTGTAAACAGCAATCCAATGTTCACCTCCTAAACTAGATGTATGAGTATTGACAATAATTGCTTGATTAACATCTAAATAAGGGATTTTATCCAGTGGATAAACTCCAAGAAATTGGTTTCCCAATAATTGAGTACCAATTCGAAACACCTGAATAGAACTAATAAATAAATAAAATTATAAAATAAAAATCTTACTCCATAAAAATAAAATACTTTAATTATTATTTTTCTTCATTTATACTAATACAGTTCGATTTGTAGTAATTTGGATTTCATTTTCAAAAACTCCATAGATTATTACATGGACTGAGTAGGTAGAAACTAGCTTACTGCAACAATTACCCCCCCCCCCCGGGGGGGGGGGGTAAAATTGTTGCAACTTTTTATAACGCAATTGTTGCAACTCACATTTTTTGCTTTCAGGGATTTTTGGTCCAAATTTTTTTTTATCAGACTATAGTGAAGGGGTCTCGATGGTCCTGGGATTTTCAATACAAAAAAAAAAAATTTCTATACAAAAACGATGGTCCTGGGATTTTAAATACAAAAAAAAAATTTTCAATACAAAAACGATGGTCCTGGGATTTTCAATACAAAAAAAAAAAATTTCTATACAAAAACGATGGTCCTGGGATTTTCAATACAAAAAAAAAATTCAATACAAAAACGATGGTCCTGGGATTTTCAATACAAAAAAAAAAAATTTCTATACAAAAAACGATGGTCCTGGGATTTTCAATACAAAAAAAAAAATTTCTATACAAAAACGATGGTCCTGGGATTTTAAATACAAAAAAAAAATTTTCAATACAAAAACGATGGTCCTGGGATTTTCAATACAAAAAATTTTTTTCAATACAAAAACGATGGTCCTGGGATTTTCAATACAAAAAAAAATTTTTCTATACAAAAATCCGACTACCACTAAAAAAGCATGGATTTTTCTAGGTCAATTCAGGTGGGTCTCCTTGGTCCTGAGAATTTCAATAGAAAAAAAAAAAATTTCTATACAAAAACGATGGTCCTGGGATTTTCAATACAAAAAAAAAATTCAATACAAAAACGATGGTCCTGGGATTTTCAATACAAAAAAAAAAATTTCTATACAAAAACGATGGTCCTGGGATTTTCAATACAAAAAAAAAATTTCTATACAAAAACGATGGTCCTGGGATTTTAAATACAAAAAAAAAATTTTCAATACAAAAACGATGGTCCTGGGATTTTCAATACAAAAAATTTTTTTCAATACAAAAACGATGGTCCTGGGATTTTCAATACAAAAAAAAATTTTTCTATACAAAAATCCGACTACCACTAAAAAAGCATGGATTTTTCTAGGTCAATTCAGGTGGGTCTCCTTGGTCCTGAGAATTTCAATAGAAAAAGGCGGTCTTCAATAAAAAAAGCATGGTAATTTAAGGTCTCAGGATATTTTCAATAGAAAAAGGTGGTCTTCAATAAAAAAGAGTGGTAATTTAAGGTCTCAGGATATTTTCAATACAAAAGCTGGTCTTCAATAAAAAAGCATGGTAATTTAAGGTCTCAGGATATTTTCAATACAAAATCCGACTACCACTAAAAAAGCATGGAATTTTCAAAGTAATTAATGCGGGTCTCCTTGGTCCTGAGAATTTCAATAGAAAAAGGTGGTCTACACTAAAAAAGCGTGGTAAATTTTTAAAATAAAGTAAATAATGGGTCTAAAAATTAAATTACAGTAAATTATGGTCCAAATTTTGAATTACATTAAATTATGGTTCTAAAAAATTAAATTACAGTAAATTATGGTTCTTAAAATTAAATTACAGTTAATTATGGTTCTTAAAAATTAAATTAAGTAAATTAAGGTTCAAATTTTTCAATTAAAGTTAATTATGGTTCTAAAAAAATTAAATTAAAGTAAATTAAGGTTCAAATTTTTCAATTAAAGTAAATTATGGTCCAAATTTTTGAATTACAGTAAATAATGGTCCAAATTTTTTAATTAAAGTAAATAATGGTCCTAAAAAATTAAATTACAGTAAATTATGGCTCTAAAAAATTAAATTACAGTAAATTATGGTTCCTCAAAATTAAATTACAGTAAATAATGGTCCAAATTTTTAAAATAAAGTAAATAATGGGTCTAAAATTAAATTACAGTTAATTATGGTTCTAAAAAATTAAATTAAAGTAAATTAAGGTTCAAATTTTTCAATTAAAGTAAATTATGGTCCAAATTTTTGAATTACAGTAAATAATGGTTCTAAAAATTGAATTACAGTAAATTATGGTTCTAAAAAATTAAATTACAGTAAATTATGGTTCTTAAAAATTAAATTACAGTAAATTAAGGTTCAAATTTTTCAATTACAGTAAATTATGGTTCTAAAAAATTAAATTAAAGTAAATTAAGGTTCAAATCTTTCAATTAAAGTAAATAATGGTCCAAATTTTTGAATTAAAGTAAATTATGGTTCAAATTTTTAAATTAAAGTAATGAATGGGCTCAAATAACTAAATTAAGGTTCTAAAAAATTAAATTAAAGTTAATTAAGGTCCAAATTTTAAAATTAAGTAATCAATGGTCAAAAATTTTAAATTAAAGTTAAATAAGTAAATTAAAGTAATAATTTTTAAATAAGTAATGTAATAAGTAAATTAAAGTAAGATTTTAAAATTTATTAACAAAAAGTTGAAATAATAGAAGGTGTTTGAGAATTGAAATTTTTTTAATGAAAATTTTTATGAAATAATTTTTTAAGTAATTTTTAATAGAAATTTTTATGGAATAATTTTTTAAGTTAATTTTTAATGGAAATTTTTATGAAATATTTTTCAATGATAATTTTAGATGGAAATTTTTAAGATAATTTTTAATGAAAATTTCTATGAAATATTTTTCAAAGACAAATTTTAATAATAATTCAACAACAAACCAACAACTTAGTACCAACAACCAGTAACTTATGAACATGTATTAACAATCAGATACCTACAACTAGTTACTAACAACCTGCTACCAAGTACTTACAATCAGTTACCTGCTACCAAGTACTTACAACATGATACCACGTACTAAATAACTCTCAAACAATCAGATACTTACAACCAATTACCAGATACCAAGTACCTACAACTAGTTACTAACAACTAGTTACCTGATACTAAGTACCTACAACCATCTAACAAGTACTAACAACCAAAAACAAGCAACCAACTAGGTACCAAGTACTAACAACCGACAACAACCAGCTAACAACTAAATACAACCTACCAAGTACCTACAACCACATACTAACAACTAGTTACCAGATACCAACTACTCACAGACGTCAACAACCAGGTACTAAGCATTATTAACCAACTACTAAGTACCAACAACAACTAACTACCAACTACTAAGTACCTACAACCACCTACCTATTAACTAGCTACAACCACCTACCAACTAGCTACCACCTACCCATTAACTAGTTACAACCAGCTAACTAGGTACTAGATACCAAGTACTAACAACCAGTTACCTGCTACTAAGTACCAACAACCACCTACCAAGTACATACAACCAACATCAACCAGGTACTAAGCATTAATTACCAACTACTAAGTACCTACAATCACCTACCCATTAACTAGTTACGAAGTACTATCAACCAACTAGGTACTAGATACCAAGTACTAACAACCAACAACAACCAGGTACTAATCATTAATTACCAATTACTAAGTACCTACAACCATCTACCAAGTACATACAACCAAGTACTAAGCATTATTAACCAACTACTAAGTACCTACAACCGACTAGCTACCACCTACCAAGTACCACCAACAACGAGATACCTACAACTAGATACTAACAACTAGTTACCAGATACCTACTACTCACAGCCGTCAACAACCAGGTACTAAGCATCATCAACCAAGTAATAACAACTAGATACCTAGTACTTACAACCAGATGACCACGTGAAATTATTAGTTAAATAGGTAAAATAATGTTTAATTTTTAAATTAACTAATCAATGGTCTAAAATATTAAAGTTAAAGTTAATTTAAGATGAAGATTTTCTGGGATTTCCAATGTTAATTTTAGATGCAAATCTTCGTCAATTAATCAATGACCACATGAAATTATTAGTTAAATATGAAAATAAGGGTTATAATTAGTTGTTTAGTAAATTATGGTGTAAAATTAAGAAATAAAGAATAATTAGGTAAATTAAGGATAAATTAAGGAAAATTAAGGTTCAAAATTTAAAATTAAGTAACCAATGGTTCAAATTTTAAATTAAAGCTAAATAAGTAAATTAAAGTAAGTTTTTTAAATTTATTATCAAAAGATTGAATAACCACCAACTTTTTTGAGAAATGTAATTTTTAATGAAAATTTAAATGGAAATTTTTTTTAAGTTAATTTTAAATGTAAAATTTTTTAAGTTAATTTTAATGAAATAATTTTTTAAGTTAATTTTTTAATGGAAATTTTAATGGAATAATAATAATAATAATAATAATAATAATAATAATAATAATAATAATAATAATAATAATTCAACAGTTCCCAACAATCGGTTACTAAATATTTTTAACTAGATGCTAACAAATACTTTGAACATGATACCACGTACTAACTAACTCTCAAACAACCAGATACCTACAGTAGTAAGATGTGTCACCTCCAGGACATGTCACCTCCAGGACACATATAAGTAGGTCAAGTTAAAATTAAGTAGATCAAGTTAAAATTATGTAGGTCACGACTATATAGGTATTAAAATATGTAGGTCAAGTTACTTTAAATATATGTTACCTCCAGGACACTATATAAATAAATAAGTCAAATTAAGTAGGTCACGACTATATAGTTTATAAAAAATATGTAGGTCAAGTTATTTTTAACATGTATCCCTATAATATATACATCATTCAAAAGATATTTGAGAGTAGAGTACAATGATCATACCTTCAAAGGTGTATGGTGAATCCCTAACCTTCAAAAGGTGCAAAACCCTCGAATTTTTTCAAACTCTATAATACATGTCATTCAAAAGGTAATTGAGATGTGAGTATGATGGTCATACAATCAAAGGTGTATGGTGAGTCCTTCACCTTCAAAGGGTCAAAAAATTTCGAATTTTTTCAAACTTTATAATATATATACATCATTCAAAAGGTATTTGAGAGTAGAGTACAATGATCATACCTTCAAAGGTGTATGGTGAATCCCTAACCTTCAAAAGGTGCAAAACCCTCGAATTTTTTCAAACTCTATAATACATGTCATTCAAAAGGTAATTGAGATGTGAGTATGATGGTCATACAATCAAAGGTGTATGGTGAGTCCTTCACCTTCAAAGGGTCAAAAAATTTCGAATTTTTTCAAACTTTATAATATATATATACATCATTCAAAAGGTATTTGAGAGTAGAGTGTGATGGTCAAACCTTCAAAGATGTATGGTGAGTCCTTACCCTCAAGTGTCAAAAACTTTGATTTTATTCAAACTGTAAATTGATCATTTCAACAAATTTTCAATCCCCAAAATAAATTTCCCAACTCAAAATTTCCCAAATTTTAAAAATTCCCAAAAACAATTTTCCCAACTCAAATTTTTTCAAAAATTAAAAAGTCCCAAAAATGAAATTCCCCAAATTTCCCAACTCAAAATTTTTCAAATTTTAAAAAAGTTTTCAAAACTATTTTCCCAAATTTTCCAACTAAATAGTAAAAGAATGTTTTACAATTTATTTTTTTTTTTTTTTTTTTTTCCTCGAATACATCAAACCAAAAATTTAACAAGGTTCGTCACACAAATCTAATTTTGAAATCAAACAAATGAATTTAATAAAAATTAAAATCATCGACATACACAACCGCCGCCCGCCCGCCCGCCCGCCGCCCGTCCGCCGCCCGCCCCGAAGGGGCTGGCGCGGTAGTTTGTAAATTTGGTTTAGTTTGAATATTATTTTGAATATTAATAACAAAGGTAAGAAATAAATGTTTATTAAATGTATATAGTATGATACTCATTAATATACATTGAACATGCTTTACATTTGCGAACATTTGAATCATGGCATTTAGAACATACAATTACATGTCG